>JAABKK020037513.1:0-13963 GCA_011634745.2 Catotricha subobsoleta | reverse complement strand
TCCGAACATTGTTAGGATATTTTTCCAAACATTGTTCGGATTTTCCTAAGGATTTTCCGTCAAATTGTCAGTAGGGTGTCCACTCTTTGTATATTAGCTGCATGTTTGCTATATTTGCGACCCACTTTAATTTAAACCTTTTTATTGGTTATTATGCGTATAGTGTTTTACATTACAGTATACACATAATACCAAACACATCAAATGTGTAAATTTTAGTTTGAATCATTGAATCTATAGTGTTTTGTCTACTAAAATATACACAATCTACACTACTAATGGATTTATAGTTTAATTTTTTCAGCAGGAAAGCGATCGAACACATTTTGAAATACATACAACTTGTTATGATACAAGCAAATCCAAAGAACAGAATCTTCCCTTTATGATTTTTAAAACCCAATTCTAAAGTTTTCAATTTGAGAACCGAACCTTTAAATTTCATTTTTAGCTGTGTTTTAATCAGATTTAAACCCCTACGGTTTTTATATTGGTGTTTATATTTTTCATACAAAACTGTGTTTAAATTACAAATTAAACACGTAAAATAACCTTATAAAACTTCATAGCGTAATTTAAACATGGTTTTGTATGAAGAATATAAACACCGTAGGGGTTTAAATCTGATTAAAACACAGCTATTAGAAGTTTAGAGAAAATTTTACCATCGCATCGAATAAAATTCAATTTTATTTATAAATTACTTTAGAAGAAAAATAAATTATAAATATAAAATAAATGTATCTTCTAATAATTAAAGATTCAGTATCACATCAGTATATTTTAAAAATTAAAATAATCATTCACTCATTTCTTGCATATCATCATCAACATTGTTTATACAATACTATACCAATATGTGGTTGATTCAACACGAATAAAAATCCATTTATCATCTTAAACTAAATAAATTTTCATAGTCGAAATTTAAATTTCAATTTAAAAATCTTCAATTTGTATTATTAAATAATCAATAAATATAAAATTATGATAAAGATAGAAAACCACTTTTTTTACTTTTTTTTTTTTTTGATGATTTGCATATTTTTTTAGATCAATATAGGTAATAAGAAATAAATAAATCGCCTATAAACACCTGATCTAGATGAACTCATTTAAAAATAAATAGCATTAATTAAACACAATATTTTGTAGACTCTTCGATACAATTTTTTATTATTAATTAATTACATTTTAAGCATACTAGTTTTTTTAAAATTTTAATTATTGAAATTGCTCATTTAAATTTAAAAAAAAAAAAAACAATTTGTTCATTACATGTTTTTTTTTTTAGAGAATAATCATTTATAGACTGCCAAACACAAATACAGAAAACTAAACATTCTAAATTCTAAGTCAAACGTTTAGGTGCCAATTCATTCTATGTGATATATAGAATTACTGCGTAATACAATATAATGCCGTAGAACTCATTTCGGTTCTATTCTATTTGCTGAAAAAAACTTTATTTCATTTCATTATAAAATTGTATAAATGTGACAAAAACCAATCATTTAATTAAACCTAATGTGAAATTATTTACTAAACATGGATATTTTTTAAAGTCGATCTTAAATTGTAAAAACTATTTTGTAACAAACAGCGGGTATGGAAAATATCTACGTAGCATCTAAAACTAATTAATTTGATTAAATAAAGAGCAAAAAATAAGATAACATTATAACAGATCAGAAACAATAAACAATTATGAATCTAATCAATGTTCACATCCATAAATAAAATTTAATACCAGCAAACGTTTTATAAAAACATGTTTTTATATCCTTCATATTGGTATATAAAATATATAACTATCGCGCAACCACAAATGATAAAATTGAATATTCAAATTGGTTAGCGAAATATAAAAAACAACAATAGGGCACTTTTACATAGATGTATGAGAATTTGCTTCCCGCTAAATTGAAAAATTCCGCTTCCAATTCGCTTGACAGGCCAGAAGTGTTGCCGCATTCACCTTCCCATCAATTAGGGGGTGAAAATGGGCAGCAGTTTCCAGCCTGTCATGTGAATTGGAAACAAATTTTCATGATTCTACGTAAAAGTGCACTATTAGAACCAAATCGTCCCTAACTAAATAGTCAAACCTGAATTCAATGCTACTAATATTGAATTGATATACTGAAAAACGCTATTAATGGTTTTTTTTTATGCATAAAGAAATTAATTCGAATTGACTATCAGCATTTTTGAAAATGGGAGATGTATTTTTATTAATTTAGGTGCATAATATATTTTTATAATATTATTTTCTCTTTATATGAAAACATATTCCCTTGGATATGAATTTGAATACACCATAGGAGATTACAAGACCATAATATAATGGGTATTTGTTATTATATAAGATAAGTAGCATTTGTTATGACATATATTGATACAACATCACATTAATATAAACATTTAACTTGAACGTTACGCGACAACAGCAAACAAACAAAAAATTTCTAAATATTTTTATTGATACAAAACGAGTAAATTATGTGTGAACGGAAGTATCAGGGAGGGGTAGATTTGCAAAATTAAGATAGGGTAAATTTTTTTTTTTTTTCATCGACGATTGCAAAACGGCATCAAAAAGTTGCGACCAAAAAAAAAAAAACGGTCTTCAAATTTCACCAGCCATCGACATCGACGATTGCAAAACAGCCTCAAAAAGTTGCGACAAAAAAAAAAAAAAAAGGTCTTCAACTTTCCATCACCGATTGCAAAACAGCCTCAAAATAAAGTTGACATACTATTTTTTGTTCAAAACCTGAAAAAAGATACTATTTTCCGGCAAAATCGACAGAGGGTAAGATTAACAACCCCCCCCTATATCGAATAAATAACACCAGTACGCGTTGTATTAATACCCGTTTTTCTTCTTTAATTCCAAAGTTGGTCATAAATGAAGTTATAGTAGCTTCGCGTTTACTTAAAATATAAATTATAATAAAATATAGAGGACTTATTACTAATGTATGTTTATTGTTTAGGTATGTATTTCTTATATATATACATATTACATAATATAGCTATAAAAGCTCTACCTACGATATGTAAGTAAGTGGTAATTGGTAACCATTTATTTCTTATATTCAATCAGAATAATCATCTTATAAACATATCTCATATAAATGATGTTAATAATAATAATAACTGCATTATAAATATAGAGTAAGTATTTATATATTAATAAAAAAAAAATATATTAGTCAAAATACAAGATCAATATATTATTGAGTTGTGTGTTGTGTGGTACCAAATACGAATGATAATAAACACGTAGGAAAACATACCTAATGTGGGCTGGTATTTCTTTCTATATACGCATAATATATGTAAAGAAAACGATACATATCTGTAATAATTGTTTAACAGAAAAATTCTTCATATCGAATTGAATGTGTTTGATGTAATAATTTTGTTGTGAAAAGATTTAATGACTTCCAAAAATGGTTAATTGAACAATGATAGGACTGGTTTAAATATTTTATACTTGTTCGTATAAATGCAATAATCGATAATTGCAAAGAGTATAATAAAATTATATCGACGATTTTATACATTATTATATTAATACCTAATAGTTACGGTTCAATAATTTGTGTTGTATTTTTTTTTTTCTTTTTTTGTTCTTCCTTTTATTTCAGTCATTTATGGATTGCAAATACTTGTTAAGTGTATTTATGAAAATAATTAAAACTAAATGAACTGTACCCTGGAGGTTGGTATGACACTGTGTTGCTATATAGCAAGTTTTATTTCATTGATTACTTAAGAATTTACGATAATTACTTGAATGTTGTAGGTATATATTATTCAATGACTTGAATTGAATATGATGATAATGAGAAATTAAGTAATTATGGATGTTTTTGCTACCATTTTGAAATCAATCCTACGGAAAATCTATATATGAGTTAAAGAAGAAGTGTGCAAAATAATATGTACCTGACTTTTATTGAAATAATTCAATTAAAGTTTAGCTATACATTTAAACATAGAATATAAAGAATTTTAAATTAATATTGTAGAGCGATATTAAAGTAATTTTATAATAAAGAACAAATAAATAAATATAAATTATATTTTAAAGTTTGCTATTCATAAAATGTCCATATTTAATTAAAGTTTGTTACGGGCCACTCACAGCATCTTATCTTTTTCCATTGTTCGGCTACATATCTTGAGCACTTAAGGAAGAGATCACTAACACAGAAATATAAATAGAAAAATGTAAGAGATAAAAAGATAACATTGTATTTCCTTTTCAAAGGACAGCTTAGTTAAGAAGCCGTCCGCCGTCGGCATCGGGATTTCAACAGATTCTCGCAACAACAAAATAATAATAATATTATTCTTATTATTAATTGGCTGTAAATGCAGAGACACAAAATATATAGATCGCTAAGTTTTAAAATAAAAAGCATTTAGATTGATTTATGCAATAATTTTAAATTCAACAATGAGCTTCATTTTTTTTTTTTTGTAGAACACGATAATAAAAGAATTACGTGAAAACCAAGATTCTATTCGATTTTAATCATAATAAAAAGTAGCATATCATTTAATTTTTTATGAAAAAAGAACAAAAAGATTGTTAATATTCTCGTTCGCAATAAACATTATTTTAATGATATGCTTGTTAAATGTTGTTAATTTGTTATATAAATTTTAAAAAAATAAATAAATAAAGAGGGAGTATGGATAGAAGAATGAAAAAAATTGTGAAGTAAGTAAAAGGTAAGTAAAATAGTACCTACATTATATACATACTCGCATAAATAAATTAAAATCCAAAGTATTTATAATTATATGAATTTGCTCCCTATATTCAACATAAAGATTCGTATTTCTGCTTCAAAAAGAATAAAACTTTTATGCAGAAACTAAAAAAAAAAATAAACCGAATAGCAATAAGAAAGCATAAAAATAAAACGAAAGAAATGCAAATAATAAAAAATGTATTAACGTACAATATACACGACAAAGATGTTATTAACATAATCACATGTATTTTCAATTCGAATGATTTCTTTATTACATGTCATTATTCAATTGAAAATGCATATTATTCTTTTATATTATGAATTATTTTTATAAAATATACTTTACATCTACTTATATAGAAGTTTGTTGCGGTAAATCGTACACCCAGCACATTTATATAAGTATTATTTTATTATTATATATGGAAATGATTTAAGTAGGTACCAACAATTATTTCTTATTTATATTGTTCTACATAACAACCAATATGCGAAGGATATTTTCCTTTTAATAATTTTATTTTTATAGAAAAATATTATTATATATGTACCTATCGTTCGCATAGTTTTAGTAAAGTTATTCATACACAATTTTTTTTTTCTTTTTACATAGAATAATGAATAAGCGAAAATTTGTATCTCTATTTTGAATCGAATTATGATATATTTGAAGGTATATATTTATATACCATATAAATATCATGCTATAAGATGTACAATATATTTAAAATTCATATTTATTGTTATTTTTCGATTGACGTTTTCACTCTCAAATTGTAAATTTTGGTTTATTAGTTTTTATTTCTGTCATTTCAATTTCAAACTTACTTTTAAGTAAAACTAAATAGTATATACACATCTACTATATAAAATTTCGAATAATATTCTAATAACATTTTTAATATAACTTACTTAAAATCGAAATAATGTTTATATAAAACAGGAATATTCCGTTTATGTTAAATTGTTGTTTCTTTTATCAAATATAGGTAATATTGTTTTTTTTTTTATTTTGCTCTAAATATCTGTCTGTCACCTTATAACTTAGACATTTTGAAGTATAAAATTTAACACCTAAAATTTCCCTTCTCTGTGTGATTATTCTACGCTTATTATTATCATAAGTTGTTAAACATTTTACTTTGTCAGTACAGAAATTATCTCATTATTCATTTTACATGCGTGCTATCTACCCTATTATGGAATAAGAATACCTATTAGTAAACCGTATAGTTTTTTCTTTGTTTAAATACCTTCCTTTTTTTTCACATATAAATAATTTATGTAATATGTTTATGGATTTTAATATAAAGTAATAAGTAAGTAAGTATAAGTTATATTGCGTTTTGTTTTTGTTTAACCAAAAAAACATGGAGTAGGAATTATTGAAATGTATTTGTAAATTCAATCCTAATACTACTTTTATATAATGTCACCGCCCCCCCCCCAATTGAAAAACAGTTTGTCTCGCTTGCGCATATATATATGGTTATTTACAATAATAACATATTAGTTAATAAGTAAGTATGTAAGTATAATATGTATTTA
Source organism: Catotricha subobsoleta (assembly GCA_011634745.2). NCBI lineage: Eukaryota > Metazoa > Arthropoda > Insecta > Diptera > Cecidomyiidae > Catotricha > Catotricha subobsoleta. Next base: position 7,640 of record JAABKK020037513.1, on the reverse strand, counting down.
TTTGTTAAAATGTTTAAATCTAAACATCGAAATAGTGGATATTTCAGATTATTCTAAAAGTATAATAATTCGAGGCACTATTACATTTTATTTTTGATTAATTTATTTATCAAAATTAGAAATATAATAAGAGTTCATAATTAAAATCACATTACATCCATTTTCATATCATTAACTCCGCCTCTACAAGAATTGTGTTTTATCTCATTTTAATAGTTTCATTTATAAGAGCGGGCTTTAATGAATTCTAAACATACTTATAAAAGAAAAAATAATATATTTATTATTAAGTACTTACTATTTGGTCTTAAATATAAATTTTTATTTGAAATGGTCATCTCTTTCCTACAGCTAAATATGTTTTACGTTTTACCTTACATTCTGATCACGCATACATTAACAATGGGATATTTGGTAATTATGATTTATTTTGTATATTTATTTTCATTCAAACAATATTCAAATTAGGTTAAAAATGAAATGCACAAACAGAATTATAGTAAATTTTTTTATTTAATTAAATGAACACATTTGTGGATTCGAATCAAAAGTATATATGAATGGATTTAGTTTATACACCAGTTAAAAGCATCATCTATAATTTGCTTATATTATTCTGCATTCACATCAATACAAAAATGATACGCTTTATTCTAAATGTAATAAATTAGTTTTATTTATATTTAATTACGAAACTTTTCGATTGATACAGCAATCATTATCAAGCAAAATCACACAACTAAATAACTATTTATATATTGTATGAAAAATGTGACTCTTCGTCTTCATTTTGGATAGCCAGTCATAATTAATACAAACTTTTTATGGTAAGAGATGTTTTTATTATTATATAAATATAGTTTCTGTTATATATTTACCGTGCAATCAGAATGTTTAACCATAGTTTATTGAAATGAAGACACTATAGGCAACAATCAACAACGATATCCAACGATACAAAAACAAACATTTTTTTTTCTTTGTATAATAAAATGATCTATAGAAAAAAGAAAAAGGAAGAAAGATCAGAAAATAATACATAATAATAAAAGAAAATTAAATAACTTCATTCGGTTTGATGGATTTTAATTTAGCAATGGATTCACGTAATTTTATAGTAAATTATTGTTGTTTTTGCGGTGTGGGTTCTGCTCTTTTTTTGATGCTTTATATGTGGCATTTAATAGAGTGCTGTTCACGTTTAGTGGTAAGATTTTTTATTCTAAATAAAAACAAAAAATGATTTGAAAACATATTTTATAAGACATATCGCAATAAGTACTTTATCTCATCCGAGATCTCAACATTCATGATTTTGTATTTCTAATAATTATTTTTATGTCTTTGATTTTCTAGCCAAAGACTTGCAGACTATGTTTCAAACATTCATATATTATATATTCTTACTATACTATTTGTATAGTAGTATAGTATAGTTGCAATAATTTTCGACTTATACAATTATAAAAAAATAATAATCAGAAGATTACTCGATTAAAAAAAAAAATGTACGTTTATAAAACTTAAACCGTATTAAATATAATTTCTATCGAAATACTTACGCGTTTCAAATCAGTAGCATATAATTAATTTAATTGTAAGCTATAATTAATTATGATTCGTTTCCAACTAATATTAATTCATATTTGCAAGTGAAAAGAACCTTTATATTAATTACAAAAATTAATTAAACTAAAAAAGAAAAAAAAAATCATTAATGGTATAAATAACTAAACGTGTAACATATTAGTAAATATTTAAAATACATATATATATATATATTTTCATGAATAGTAATTAGAAAATGGAAAATTATCAATTCCACATCTGCAATATCAAAACCGAATATTAAGTTTACTCAGGGTCAAAAACTAATCAAATTAAATCTATTTAATTAAGAAATTTTCTACACATAAAGCATTTTAGATCTGGTTAATAAGTTACTACATATATACAATAAAAAAAATTATTACTGAAACAGATTTTTTTTTTTTTGAAAATCTGTTCTTCTATACATACAATTTACAATATACATATACATACATATATAATATATATATTATATTATATATATACATTGTACATATCTTTTATTCATTATGCTCACGGTTTGATTATAGTCATAATTATCAAAATCATTCTGTTCACGAAGAGACGAAACGACCCAAATTTTACCCAGACAAAATGAAACAAAACATTTTTTCTGCTGGCATTTCTTTCTTATATTCTCATTTCCTAGTACACTAAACTCTAGATACTTAACCACAAAATTGCTTATAATACAATTCTAGAGTATTCATGCGTTCCAAACAAGCGAAAACCGGAAAAAAATACAACCATATAAGTATTCTCTCATATGCTTTATATGAAACTGTGTTTTTTTTTTTTTTTTTTAGTATTCTTGAAAATAGAGTTGTACTGAACTAAATTGTATTAGTGGTGGTGTTCATTTTATGGAAAATATGCCCGGCCTCCAAATCGTATGCTATGTACAATATGAAAACAACTACACACAGATATATTTCATTTAAAGATATGTTAATCGTACTGATTGAACAATAACATGAATATTGTCATATAGCATAGAGCATATAATATGGAAATAAAAAAAAAAAAAACTGTGGTTGTACAAGTATATGTTTAAAAGGCGTACGTAAAATTTTAATAAAGACACATCAAATCCAGTCATATACTCTTTGAGTTTGAGTTCTTACTCAATTGTTTGTCAGATTACAGGTGACATTTGACTGTGTCACGTCATAGGTTTTTTGTCCTGTGCGCTTCTGCTGACGGTTAAAACGAATGATACTTATTTGAGCTGGAAATTGTAATTTTTTTTTTTTAAAACCAACAGTCGGTATATTAATTTCCAGAGTGTTTATAAGTGTTAAAAAAATGTGGGTATATGAACATTGTAAAGACATTTAAGGATATAAGCTCTAATAAAATTGGTGAGATTTCATGAAGTGAAAAAGTTACAATATTTGGATTAATGAAAGTTTTAATTGGATTAATGAAAGTTTTAAATATTTGCAAAGAAATAAATAAATAAAATATAAATAATATAAAACACAAATATAATAAAATGGCATTCGAAGATCGTTGTAGTCCACAAAGTGCTCCAAGTCCTCCAGGTTTACCACATTCACCACATAATACGGATATGATAATTTGTAACGGCGATATGAACAGTAGCAGTAGTTTTACTACAGACCAAGAGATGTCACTCTCTGTACCAAATGAAATTGATAATATTGCATCGTTGGTTACTGTTAAACAAGAAGATGATAACACAATAAATCAACAACAAACAGCTATTAATTTTTCCATCAGCAATATTTTAAGCAATAGTTTTGGAAAAGTATGTGGTAAATCTTCAATTGAGAAGAAAAGTGTATTATTTAGACCTTATGATGATGAAGTGACAAATACCAGAAAGACAGAACCAAACAATCGAAAAAGTACAAAAAACTCTAATGACAATACAAAACATTTATTTGCAAATGATAGATATAATTGGGCAATTGACTTTAGCAACCGAAGTAATGATAATATTCATAATAATATAGAAAATAATAAATATCACAATTTATACAATCAATTTAATTTAACATCATCGATATATCCAAAAATCCATGAAGAAATTCTTAATAACAAAAAATATCATGAATTTTATAAAAGCACACAGACATTATCGGATACTTTGTTATCAAAAATTCCACCGTTAGGAAATTTATGTAAAACAGTTTCACAAATTGGTCAGCCGGTATCCAGTAAATGTCCATCGTCTACAATTCATAAAAAATATAATCAAGAATCTGTTAAAAAGTCCCCTGAAACAATTACACCGCAACAAAAACTACAACAATCAAATAGTCTGGACTCCGGCATGGAATCATCTGATGACACAAAATCGGAAACGGGAAGTACAAAAGAGGAAAGTAATTCACAATCATGGCCAGCATGGATTTACTGCACTCGCTATTCAGATCGTCCTAGCTCAGGTAAGCTCATTTATCCTACACCCCCCGAGCTACACCGGTAACCTGAGCTCGGTAGCTCGATAGTTACCGAGCTCAGGTACATTTTTTCTTTCAATTTCATTTCCTTATTAAGAAGAAAGATTATAGCGTTGAGTTGATTCAAATTTTAATATATATGCATTTCAACTGAAGACATATGCTCCAATTTCTTTAAGTACAGATCGTCCTAGTTCAGGTAAACTATATAAGATAATTCAAGTAGTCAATTGCTTTTGGTAGCGCAATATTGTGGTTGATTTTATTCTTAGACACAAATATATTTGTATTGCTTTCGAAATATATTCTCTTCTTATACCTACGCTATCGTATTTAGGGAATAATTATAAATTCAACTTAGCTGAAGCAAATCACAAATAATATTTATTCGAATTTTATTCACATCAATATGTAATGTCTGTAATCTGTATATTTAATATATAGGTAGGTAAAATTGACAATGCCCACACATTACTGCTGACATTTTAAAAATAAAACTTAAAATACAAAACACAAAACAGAAGAAAATGAAATATTAAGTATTTTATAGAGTTAATTAGTTACCGGTCACATATCACATCAAAAATCATTATCATCATTATTATAAATGTTGTGATGCGATTTTAAATACAGAAACCTACGTTTAAACCCATTTTAAGTAATTTGATTTTCTTCTTTTATCGTTTGTTCGTTGCTTTTTATTTCACTATTTCTCTATATTCATAGATTGTCATTGGTGTTAAAAATTAATTTTTGTTTTTATTTTTTGTATGTTTTACGTTTATAAAACCTTACGTAAATAAAACAGTTTCTACCAACGACTACTAAATGCATCAATTATTTCGATAATAAATAAACTTAATATACAGAATATTATAGTGGAATAAAGTGATCGAGAGAAGTTGATTAAAATTTCAATGTTATTTATTAAAGTTTTTTGAAATTTGAGAGGTTTGCTTTTTGTAACAGAAGACAAATCAATTTTAGATAAAAAGCATATTAAAAAACATAAAAAAAAAATATGATCGGTTTATATCGCATTATCTCCGCAAATTATTTTATATTTGAAAATAAAAATAGCCAAATATGTTTGAAGTGAATATTTTATAATAAAAATAAAGAAATTGTAAAATCTAATTTTGTATGTTTATTGTAAAATTTACTATATGTTATTTAAACAACATTCGCACAACGCATAGATCACCAGAACTATATACGTAATTTTTTAACTGGTATATTCCATATATACACAATTAATAAATCTATCGTCGAGAACGCGTATTTCTGCCTCTACACTTAAATTACAATAACTCATCATCTAACTTTAATATGATTAAACTTTAATATTATTAAAAAAGTTAATTGAAAATGTGTTTAAAATAAATAGAAGTTGGATTTTTAATTTTTTTCAGTTTTTTTTTTTTTTAATTCTATGAAAATAGATAAATAGATAGAAAGATATACTCGTATGATAGTAGTTTGTGTGTTATTGTTTTTGAAGAAAGATTTATTTAAACATTTACATTTTCTTGTTAGATGCATCCGATTGATTGATGCCGCTTACAAAACAATAATCCAGTTTTATTGTTGAATGAAAAGTGAAAAAAATAAATAAAAATGCTTGAATATGCCATAAGTTTCATTAGAAAAAAAAAGGTGTAAAATTTATTATAATTTATTAAAATTACTTTCTATATATAAATATATATACGTTTTTTTCTTTCTGGTCTTTATATAATTAATTATTAAGTGAAAATAATTCAATTATATTATTATTAGCGTATAATTAAAATATTTGACATGTTCATTCATATTTTTATGTAAAATAAGCTATTATTCAAATGATTTAGGGCTTCACCTAAATACCTATACTCGGTTACCTACCACCGCACCGAATACCAATTTATAATATTTTGTAATTGAATGTACGTATCTAATAAATATTGAATAGTAAATTATTTTATAATTTGCATATTTATAAATAATTTAATGTGTGAAAATGTTGATTAAATATGCTTATTATAATATTTTATTAACACTATTAATAAATTTGAATTCAAAACTTTGTTTATAAATTCACGTATAGGCGCCGACTACTGCCGTGCTAAAGGCTTGGGGGCCCCTGTACTCAAATCGAAAACATTAAAATGTATCAATTAGCCCTGTACTCAAATCGGTGAATGTACGTTAGCCCCTGTACTAACTATAAAATGTTTGAATTAGCCCCTGTATTCTAAATGAGGAAGGGGGGAGGGGGTTGGTAAGACGTTTGTTTACTCAAAAAACTATTCATGAAAAATATTTTTGCCCTGGTACTCTTTTGCAAAAGTCGGCGCTTATGAAACTTAGTGCATATATTTATTATACTTATTAGAAAAACTAAAAAAAAAAACATGTTAATATTGTCTCCAGGGCACAATTTGAGTACAACTTAATATTAATACAGTTAAAATTGAGAACATTTTTGTTATTTTAAATTAAAATAATTAAATAACTTTCGATCGCGTCTTATAAGTTATGCAAAGAAACAAAAAAACAAAAAAACAATAAATAATATCGACTAAAATGCAAATTAATGAAAATCAATAAAATGACTTTTGAGCATTCATATTGCCGATTGTGTTTATATTATTTAAAAAAATTAAAAAAAAAGTTATGTATAAGATTTTTTTTTAGTTTACATTTTGTATTAGGTTTCGGTTACCAATGTAAGAATAAATCTCTCAAACAATATAATAACCTATTCCCACTGTATTTAATGATATTGCGTTTAATTAATAATTCGAATAATATACTAAAACTGGTGTTGCTATATGTGTCCAATAATAATAATAATTTATAATCTGTGTTCGACGTTAAATTATTAGATTGCACGTAGAATTGTTATTTAAAACAAATAGGCTAATCACTTAATTAAGTCATATCATGCTTATGTAGTCAGTACTTAAGTATCTACGTCCTACATATAATAAAAGCAGTAAAAGAAAAAAAAAACGACACACACACAATTTTTAAATCAATTGAATATGTTGAGTTAGCATTCGCATATATAACTTGCATCTAATCTAGAGGTTTAACAGATATACCATGTCATCATTTAATAAAATTAAAATCTATATACTATGGCTTATTAATTTTAATACCTATAATTAGTAATTACCGTTATTATATTTGATGGCGACTATGACTGAATTAATAGCAAATCACTTTTATGTTATAGTCTAATTGATAACAATAAGCTATCACAATCATTATTCTATTATTTAATATTGTTTTTTTTTTTTTAGAATTTTAAAAACGTTTTTTATACCATATTATTAACGTAACGTAATGTCGCTATTGTTTTGGTTTTATTTATTTGTTTATTTTGTGTTTAGCGTTGTCGAAATTGCCTTCAATACTTTTTCCTTTTTATTTATATGTGATGTATATATATTAGGGCGACAATTCGACCTTAGAAAAAAAAGTCACGTTTTTGTTTTTTAAACCCTGTATGGTTTTTGGGAGCGGACCGATGCCATTAGAATAGGGTTTAAATTTTAGACCGATTGGATAATGTTTAGAACTGCCAGTTTGGGTTCAAAGTTTTCCATTTTGGACTCATCGTCAAAAACCATAGGG
>JAABKK020037502.1:0-13963 GCA_011634745.2 Catotricha subobsoleta | reverse complement strand
AGCAGGAAATTTACTAGTTCGGCTAATCGTGGAATTCGGCTAATGGGGGGTTCGGCTAATCGAGGGTTTACTGTATAATTATATATATCAATCAGATTATCATTATTGTTATTAGTATTGGTTAACCTTCAGTTTAAAAATTATAAATCAAAGAAGAATATCAATATTTTTAAAAATAACTTGGAACGAGGTAATGGCAAAAAGGTGTAAATATAACTTCCCTAATTATATGCATATAGAACATGCTATAATTTACAAATATGAAAATAATAATTTAGTAAGCTGTAAGCATTCTAATATGTCAGAGAGCAATCATAATTCATATACTTTGCCTATTCCTGGTTAATAATTAATATATAAATAAAATCTGAAGAAGATATTGTTTCCGTTTTATCCAATAAAATAAATAATTGCTGAACTAGATATTTTAGTTGCAGTTTTCTAACCAAAAATTAGAAACTTATCACTCTCGCTTTATATTTATAACAATTTTACTAAAAGCACACAGAAAAAAAAAAAAACATAAAATTCTTAATAAGAATTCGCGCAACTCCTATATTTTTTATAGCAAAGCGGCATTCTGCTTTTAACTAAGAAATATGTAAATGTAAATAAATAAACCGACTCACACATCACATACAATTTGTTTGGTTTATTTTTATTTTTATTTCACTTCTGTGAAAATATGCGCTACCGTTGTGACGAGCCCGCTCATCACATAAGAATCTATTTCTATAATTTACAAATAATATTAAAATAATAATGAAGTTTGCGTGTGCAAGCAAAAATATTATTTGCTTGATGTAGAATGTTTCGCGCGCAAATATATTTCCTTATTATTATTAAACAAGAGCGAAAAAAGAAAAATGTAAAAACTTGTATTAATTCATTTCGTCGTAAAAATAAATAATAATATCAGTTAAAAATGTGCCATGTGCAAGCTAAATTTAATATCTCAATTAATTCTCTTTGTGTTCCAAATGTATTTAATATATTCTGTTTGACATTCTATTGACTCCAAAGTTTTGCATTTGCATATAACAGATTTTAAGTAGACTTGCTCTTTTTTGTTTATTTATTTATTAATAAGTTTTAATGTTCTTTGTTCTTCGATAGTATAGTGTTTTTTTATTTTTTGTTTATGATGACACGATATTAGGAGGCTTCGTCAAATATGTTAGACATTATTGCGATTAAAAATAACATTGTACAATATTTTCTGTAAAAAAAAAACGCACACAAAAAAAGTTTATTTTTATTTATGTTTTTTTTTTTCTTTAACGACATCGTTATACTAGTACGAATCTAATTTAAATAACGAACAGAAAGTATTTATAGAGATTAACGATCATTATATTGTTTTTATAAGTTGTTATGGTTTCTTTTGTAAGGCTTACGAGTGTTATATTTATTTTCATATATAGAAGAGTTTCGTAGTAGCTGGATTGTGTGACACATAAGATGGCACACGTCTTTATAAAAGAAAAAAAAAAAGAAAAAAATATTGAAATAAGAAAGATCCCTGCTAAAAATGTAGACTATAACCATAGTACAAGTACACAATTCGTGGCGTATATTGTAGATTATTTTTGCTACAAAAAAAAAACACTATGTATTGAAACTATAATTCACACATTATAATACATCGAGGGTTTAGCGGTAAAGCCCTCGACATCATATTGTGTAAATTATAGTTTAAATTCATAGCACTTTTTCTACCAAAAGAACTTATAATGATACATACTATTTATGTGTTTATAGTGTATTTTGTTGTGTTCATTTTTAGCAGGGATATATAATTGAAGTATAATGAACTTTATTTTAAAAACAAACTACATATATTATTACATTGCAGGAGATCAACAAAAAAAAAAATATGAAAGAAAAAATTGGTTCTATTCTATTTTTATAAATAATAACCGAAACGATTTTTATCATTCATTGATTAATTATGTATTTATAAATAACGCGGACCACAGTGGACTTATAAATAATATTTGAACCAAAATAGCTGTGGGAGAAAATAGATTGTTTTCTTTTTACTTTTCGTGTAGAAACATTAAATTAAAATTATTGAATGTCTATAGTTTTAATTATAAATTCGTTTTATTTTCTAATTTCAATTTTGTTGGACTCTCTAGAAAGGAGGTTGATGCTTATTTATGTTAATTAAAACCATTGGAAAAAAAATGGTTGTAAGCCACAAAATATTTGACCTCGTAAAAATCGCTCTAATGCTCATAAATGATATTAAAAATAATATGGTTGTTTTTTAATGTGGCTTACAACTTGTAACCATATATATATTAATATACAGTATAATATGCTCATTGCACATGCTTTTGTTTTTTGTGAGGGATAAGTTTGAAAAAGTTATGTAGAGCAATCTACAAAAAAAAACCGCGATGACCTTTTTTTGGAAATTTCGGAAAACTTAAAATAGGTACTTTTTTCTCTAAAATAAAGGTAGGGTATTTTTGGGTAGGGGGTCCCCCGCCCCCTACCCAAAAATAAACGAAGTGAGAAAACGGAATAATTGTGAATGAAGTAAAATATAATGATTTAAAAAAAAATAACAAGGGATTCAAGAGGAAAGCATCAGTTATGATGTGAACTAATTGTATATTTGAAAAATTAAATTAATAAATTTGTCGTTGGTTTTGGAAAATAAATAAATAAATAAATAAATAAATGAACTGTTAAAAATAAAAGTGTCAAAAGTCAAGATTTAAAAGTTGTATTAACAATAAAATGAGAAGTCATATTTATAATTCTACAATAAAAGCGTTGGTGATTAAAAAATTTCAGCAAATTGCAATTTTTTAAGGTGTAATTTGAGAATTTTTGTGATATATATTTAAAAAAAATATTTTAAAGCCCAATTAATTATTCTCAAACCTGTAAGACTAATTTATCTTTTCCGGTTACATTGGAATGAATTTTATTATTTGTTATGAATAACATGTTACAGACTAGGTCTAGACTTACAATTCTTTCATATTGAATTTTCGATAAAATGCTGCTAGACAAACAATAACCAGACATTAAAATTTATGTTCTTTTTAAATGAAATCAAAAAAATAGTATATATTTCATAATTTAATAATTAAATAATTGAATTTAAATTGAAAATATCTACTTGATCTATTTGAAGTTTAATAGGTTTCATTTTATACGAATACAATCTTTTTCACACCAAATACAATAAAAAAAAAAAAAAAAAAATTGCATATAATTGATAAGTGCTATTTTCTAATTTATTTTCAGTTTACTCGGCTGTGACAAAAGCCTTTAGCCGAAACCGGCACATCTAGCTAAAATATTTTATTAAAAGAAAATCTAAACAAAACGCTTCAAGGAAAATAAGCGTGCAAAACATTTAATTGGAGATAGTATATTTTGCTGCATATAGACAACTTTGTCTGAGAAACATTAATTGAAAGTCGTAATTGCAAGAAATAGAAAAGATTTCAATACAACAACAATTAGCTGCAATTAAGAAACAGAAAATTCAAGAATAAATAATCATATTTTATCATCAAGAAGGTTAATTAAAAGCATCGTTCTGGAATCCAATAGAGAATTAGAGGTAACATTATCTGTGTTTCTGTTTGACTTTTGTTATTGTTTCATTTTATTTTGTTGATATTATTTTATTTAAAAAATTATTACCAAACAAAACTATATTTTCATTTTATTTACTTGTCATCTATCGCTATTTATTTAGTTTTTTTTTTCTTTTTCTTTTTTTTTTTTAGTTTATTGATTTCCGGTTCGAAATAATAAAAAAATAAATAAAAAAGTATTAACAATTTTATTGATTGATTTTGATGAATTTGATACGTACGGGGCTGATGAATGAAACTGCCACTGACTGTACATGCGCTAAACATACGATACAGCGAGATCAATTTAAAATTGTTAATGATTTATATAAAAATCAATTACATTGATGTCAAAACTAATCATAATATATTGTGTATAATTATAACATAATATAAAAGATTCAGTTGTGTGATCGACTTATGAGTGAAGAATTGTAACAGGCTGGATGCAACAGCAAATAATTTATATAGCTAAATAAAAATTTGAACGAAACAAATTCCTTAAAATTCATTTTAACATAAAAAATAGGAGGCGGCCGGTAACGGGCACGCAAACGGATCAACGAACAGTGGTGGTGGAGGTAGTAACGGCACAATGGTTAAAACGTTTCAAGCATATTTACCACCAACAAATCGAACATACTCATGTGTTCATTGTCGGGCGCATTTAGCTAGTCATGACGAACTTATATCAAAGGTAAGCACCATTTAATAATTAATTTAAAATTAAATATTGATTTTTGAACTCCTTGTTGAATTTTCATTCCGCGGTGATTTCTGTTCGAATTGGATTTAATGGCATATGCATAGAAACTCATTAAAATCATCATTGGATTGGTAGTAATGCACTGTGCATCCAAGATTTTTGTGGTGTTATAGTTTAATGCCGAATCTGCTCTAAATAAATTTGTCATTTGAACGTTGTTCACACTTAAATTGGCTCACATTCAGAAATTAAACTGTATACAGATTTGCTCCAGGTACCAGAGTTGAATTTCAATAAAAATATTCTTATAATTTATATATAAAACGAAACCTACTCAACATATTTTTGAAATATACAAATCAATAATCAAATATATATAATATATATACTAGTTGAGTATGCATTTTGCCTCTACACGCCATAAGATATATAGTCCAAGTTTGTAATAAACTGTTTTGGTGTCATCAATATTTAATCAACCACCTTCTAGAACAATTTTGATACATAGATGCATGGCACGAAATGAAAGCCAAATGAAAAACGCTACATACTTCCATTTGTTTATTTATTTATGTTGACTGTGTTTACTTGAAATGAAAATATAGAAAATATTTCGGGTTATATTTCGCGATTTCAAAATATATATACTTAAATATTATTAAAATAAATGGATTTTATTAGTAAAACAAAAGATTGTTGTAAAATAAAATGAGTTTAGAGTTTATGGTAATGCAATGCCTACAGGGTGCCATGAATTATCCCCTACCGCATTAACCCCCACTTTTGTAAACTTTTGTAATAACTTCTGAACGGAAAGTGCTACAGAAAAGTTATCCATCACCGACTCCAACTTATTTTTGGATACGCATCCAATGGTACCCTATTTTCCTCCCTCCGACACCCTCACAGTATTTTTTAGTGTGATTTTTTATAGAAGAGGAGAGTCACACTAGAGGTAGGTCAAAGGGGAGCCCTAGCGAGGGAATTATGGTACCATTGGATACGTATCCAAAAATAAGTTGGTGATAGTCATGGATATCTTTTCTGTAGGACCCTCCGTTTAGAGGCCTGCACGGGCCAAAAATTTGAGCCCGAAGCCCGCCCGTTAAAGAAAAAAAAAATTCTTGCCCGACCCGACCCGCTTATTATCGGGCCCGGGCCGGGTCGGGCTCGGGTCGGGTTCGGGTACCCGTGAAAATCAAAAGTTTGGGTTTCGGGCGGCAACGGGTTTGGGCCGCCCGTGCAGGGCTCTACCTCCGTTTAGAAGTTACTACAAAAGTGGGGGTTAATGCAGTGGGGGATAATTCCGGACACCGACTACAGTTAACCGGAGTATTATATTTAGCGACTTTATGCCTTCTACAAAATTATGTATTTTGAACAGTTCAAATTTCTAACTATTAGAGTTTACCCGTTATGAGCTCACACGCCTGAATAATGATCCTTTTTCAATTTAAATTTTGTGAAAATAAGTCAGTTTATAAAAATTAAATAATTGGGATTGAAATAAAGAGCGGAATATTTTTTTTTTGATTCTTTTAATCAATGCTGGATCTTAAGTTTTGAACAAACAAAACATGAAAAAACATTTTTACAGGACTTTCAATGGTCTTTTAAAAATCTAAATTTCTTCAGACTACCTTGGTTGACGGTATTCATAGATTCATAAATTAATTATTACTACATAATTATATTGTATAAGAGATCGTTGTTTTCACTATACATACCTATAAATTAATAAAATTGTTTTAAATTAAATCGAAAACACGGTTTAGTTTAGGTGAAACATGATTCGAAGCATTTGCTTGTGTTTTTTTCCATAATTGCTTAGTAAATTATTTAATTATTCCATTATACTACTATTGGACGACCTCATCCATTGCAGTAACAAAAATAAAATATAAAAAAAATATTACAAAATTAATTTAGTTCAAATATTTATTTTATCTTTTGTTTTTAATAATCAGAAAATGTATTAATGTTGATGCTGAGAAAAACAGCAATGCTACCGTTTAGCAGAAGAACTAGGATCGTCTTATGTTTTTACTTGTAGTCAGTATATTTTCATTCTTAGGGCCATTTTATCAATCGTAGTTTAAACTCGGTTTTAAGTTAAACTCAGTTTAGCTTGAGTTTAAACTAAGCTTAATTTTATGTCATTTTTTCAATCATAGTTAAACTAGGTTTTACCATGCAAAATTTAGCTTAAACTGAGTTTAATTTAAACGCCCGATGGTGGCCGTTTAAAGTTAAACTCAGTTTAAGTTAAACCGTGATTGATATAAAATGGCCCTTAGCAAATTATTTTAACATCCGGATATTAAAAAAAAAAAAATATATAATAATCTGCTTCTTACTCCTGAGTAATGTTATGAACTTGCTTATAGATATTTTTACAGCACATTTTAAAATTCGAAATACGTACACAAAAAGTTTACTAGTACCGGCCAAGTTGAGTTACATAAAAAAACAAAAAAATTAATTAAAAAAAACTGAATGTTTAAATAATAAATAAAATATCAGGTTAACGTTGTCTTGTCGTGTGACAAGTAACTTGCATAATAAATGTAGAAATTCTTGATTTCTTCTCTGTTTACTTTGTAGATTACTATTTTTTATGTGTTCGACCAACAGGAAAATTAAATTATAATTATTTTTGTATTTCATTACTTTACTTAAAAGTTTTCTTATATTATTCTAATATATATTACATTACCATCGGATGATTACTATATGTATTCCTTACTCTACATAATTTTATTGGACATATAAACATTACTTATACATTTTTAATACAATACAGTACAGTACAGTACAGTACAGTACAGTACAGTACAGTACAGTACAGTAATATAGTACAAAACTGCATTTTGTAAGAAATAAAAGTCAAAGATCATCATCATAATTGTAATATAATAGGTTAAAAATTTAAGTATAGTCGGTGTTCAGTTACGGTTAACGCATTTAGTTACCTCTATCTAATACTTAAATAATATGCTGATTATAGAGTTTTGTTGATATATACAATAGCATATTATTTGTCTTACGGTTTATTTAAGTATGTTTAATATTTATTCAATGAATGGGAAGTAGTTATATTTATAAAGAAAAACAGTCTGATTTAAAAATATAGAAAAATATCTCATTATACGTAATAACTAAATATGAATAGCATTTATATTTAACCAACAATCCAATAAACAATTAATGATAAATGATTTCATGAAATTTACAACGAGTCAATTGTTTAATTTTTCGTCTTGTTTTAATCAAAAAAAGAAATTTATTAACAAAAAAAAAATGTGTTTTTTTTTTCTATTTTTGCAGTCATTTCAAGGAAGTCAAGGACGAGCCTATCTATTTAATTCCGTGTAAGTAGTTCATAAGTTAACCATCAACAATTTTTATATTAATTAATATTTTTTTTCTTTAATATTTCAATATTTAGAGTCAATGTATCTTGTGGACAGGCCGAAGAACGTGTTCTGTTAACAGGTCTTCATGCTGTCGCCGATATATATTGTGAATGCTGTAAAACTCCGCTCGGATGGAAATATGTAAATATTAATTTATTTTCTCTATCACCTTTTAATCACATATTCAAAACTTTTCGTTTAATTAATTTTCTATATTTTCTACTAGGAGCATGCATTCGAATCTAGCCAAAAATATAAAGAAGGCAAATATATAATAGAATTGGCTCACATGATAAAGGAAAATGGTTGGGATTGATCGACTATTTTAATTTTAATTTTAATTTTAATTATTTAACATTAATATAAAATCTAATCTACATCCGACAACCAATCATTTTTCATAAAATTCACAGCCATTTCAACAGCAATCAATAAAATACAATCCATTTTAAACGTAAAATATATAAATATTCATTAAATTTTTAACAAATGAAAAATGTTATTTTGTTTGACACAAAATTACGAAATGTTGCTTCTTAAATTAATAAACTTAAAATAATAATAAAAACAATGCAAACAATAAGCAACAAAAATTGCACTAAACCGCATATTTTGTAAAATATAGATAAAACAACATCAATAAATAAGCGTCATAAATTAATAAAATATGAAAATGTCCTATTCCTGTATAAACGCAACAATAACAACGCCATCTTTACTAAGAAAAAGAAAAACAAAGAGACAAAAAACAAAGAGACAAAAAACAAAACATTTAATAAAAAAAAAATTAAAAAAAATGAAAATGAAAATAAGATAAAACCGAATAATATAAATATTTAAATACGCGATAAATCGGATCGGACAGACCCCACGAAAATAACATAATTTAATTAATTAAAAATTAAATAAAAGAAAATAAAATAATTTATTAGAATTTAATTTTACTATTATTGATTTTTTTTTGTTTTTTGGATTTTTGGCGATTTACTAAATACTGATAAAATAATAACAATCGCCTATTTTTAAATTTAATTAATTCAATTCTGTGTCTAATGACTTTAATTCTATTATATGGAAAGAATGGAATATAGAGAATGTCTCTGATATAAATAAAATGTTTCTGTTGAATGTTTTGTATGAGAACGAAAGCAATGCAATTATTTAAATCAGATTTTTATGAAATTAATTTATTTACTTTATTAAAAAAAAGAAAAAAAAAATTGAAAAAAAAAATTGTAAAACAAAAGAAAATTAGATTTAAAGAAAAAAAAATCATCTCTCACGAAATTTTTTGTACGAAAACCTATGGAATAATTTTTTTTTTTATAGATTTAATTTACCAACTATTAACTAATTTTAGTACGTGGAGACTTATTTTATAAAATCAAGATTATTTAAAAATAGGAAAAAAAAAACAGCAAACTGAAATTAATAAAAGTAAATCTAAAATTGATGTGTGCTAAAAGCGTGTGTCTCCACAAAATTGTATTTGGTGTGATACGTGGCAAATGATAATTTTCTCTAACAATTTATTATATATGTATTTGAAAAAAAAAAAATTAAGCAAAATAAAAATGCAAAATTTCGAGAAACAAAAAATAAAACAAAAACAAAAAAAAAAATAGACTGAAAATAGCGTTAACGAAAAAATTATGAAAAACTTTTTCTTTTTTTAATTTTAATTAATTTATTTTTCTTTACATTATTGGTTGTTTTTTCTCCTTTTCTTTTTGTTATTAATCACCGTCATTCTGATTAAAATACGAGGGTTAATATATTTAAAAACTAATTAATTAAAAAAACTAAAAATAATATTATAAATAATACATAATACATAATACATAAATACATAATAATAACAATATATAAATTATAATTCTTTACAATGCTATAAAATATAAATTATTATTATATAAAATAAAAAAATTAAAGAAAAATTAAAAAAAAAACATTTTTATGCCTATTTGTCAGAAAATTTGGTCTTCAATTGAAATAGAGAGAGAGAGAGAGAGAGAAAGAGAAAAGTATGAATATAAAAGAAATGAAAAAAAAATTGTATTTTTGTGCGAATGATGAAAAAAAAAATTGTATTCGTAGATGTAACATAAATAATTACAATTAATATGGTATAATATACAGATCTTTTAATTGCTATTTGGCTCAAATCAATCGTATTGGTCGCGACATAGAATGGCATTGTAATGTGATGTTAATTTCATTTTGAATAACTTTGGCATCATTTTTAACGTTGATTAAATTAAAAATTATTGATATGTTGACTGAATTAGATATGAACTAGAAAGAACCTTTGTTCGATGTTAGTAATCAAAATCTAACTAAGTCACGTATTTAGTCCAAGTTATAAATTTTTGTGTTCGTTTCATTATATATGATTATTATTTCGTAAAAAAATAATTTATTTTTATTTTGTTTTTTTTTGTTTTTTTGTTTTTAATAAACTATAATATAATTGAAACTAGCAGACTTGGTTCGAGTGGTAGTTAAATTTTAATAGTGACGTTGATGCTATAGTTTTTGTGGATTATGGGCGGTAATCTTAAACACGGATAATAAAAATCCATGGATTTTTGGGGAAAATATCTTTAGTTTTTCATGAATTTTGATGGCTTTTCTTTATTTAGTTGGTTTAATACATCAATATTAAAAATCTTTACACAAAAAGAACGCAAACTTTGTCATAAAGTTCGTGGAATGCATTGATGCTTTTCACAAAAACCATGGATTTTTAATTATTTGTGTTTAGAATCACAACCCTAAGATTTATACAAAAACTAATCCAAGATCCTGACGATTTTGTCTAATTATCATAATTTTTAAGCCCATAATCGAAATTTACGATAAATACGGTAATGAGTACTTGACTCAAAATTCAAATTAAAAGTTAATCCGAATAATATTCAACGTTCAACATGTTTGTGATTTTTACTATATTTATACCAAGGCTGTTATAACAGAAATAGAACAAATTTATTTAGCAATTTATAAAAGGAAAAGAAATGTGATAATTAAAAAAGAAAAATGAAAAAAAAAAAAGAATGAATGATAGTAACTTTTTACAATTTTTAATGTTTGATTTGAGCCATTAGAAGCATAATTATATAATTAGCTATTAAAATTCTTATATGTCTTCTAATTTCCTCTTCGTTAACTATAATTT
Organism: Catotricha subobsoleta; assembly: GCA_011634745.2. Taxonomy (NCBI): domain Eukaryota; kingdom Metazoa; phylum Arthropoda; class Insecta; order Diptera; family Cecidomyiidae; genus Catotricha; species Catotricha subobsoleta. The sequence goes on along the minus strand of JAABKK020037502.1, from coordinate 3,058 downwards.
ATATTAAAAAAGAAACATATTTAAATTAATTATGAAATCAATAATAGTTCGACAATTTTGCTTAATTCTATTAAAATTAAATTTTATTGAAAACTAAAAAATAAAAAGAAGAAATTTGATGAAAACACGTTGTGATCTTCTTCGATATAATCTACAATAATTTTCTCCAATAAATATTGAAATTTGGCTAAAGTAATGAAAAATGATTGAACTCCTATTTATAATAACAAAAAGAGCCATTTTGTTTGCTGCATATTTTTAACAAATTAAAATGATTTAGTTTTTCATTTTGCGATTTATGTATTGCGTCAAACTTTTTAACATATTCAGTACTATAATTACTATCATATATATTTTGTTGATTTCTGCGATCACCATAATTACTATTTAAGATTCTCAAAATCAGCAATTTCCAAATATTGTTGAAGTCAAATGAAGTTTTCTTTTTGTATTCATTTCATTGCCTTTTTTATCCATTTATTTGTGTTGTGATAAACTGATAAATAATAAAAAAAAAAACACAGAAAAAAGTAAAAGAAAAAAATACGCATCGATTAATTTTAAAAAGTGAACTTGATTTTTTTTTTATTAAAACAAGATAATACAAATTAAAAGTGAAGCATTGACAAAAAAAAAAAACAAAATTGAAATGATACATTTATTACTTTTCTAACAAAAGTATATAGCTTGAATTTTCTTTAGCAGTATTGAACTAAAGATATTTCGGATAAATTTTTCAATAATTTACGGGCCAGCAATTAGCTGCTTAACATCATTGCAATAAATGTTTCAATTAAAAATACTAGTTTTTTTCTTTTATTTTAAATAAAAGCGCCTATTGAATTTCAATAATTTTTTTCTTTTCCTTTTTTTTTCTTTAAATATTGACTTGATATTTTAGCATTAAATATAATTTTAATTATTTTTTTTTTTTATTTTTAATAACATACAATTAATTTCTAATTATTTTAAATGAATTTAATTATAATTTTTTTTTTCTATTATTGTAATTGTGCAATTGTGATATATTAAGAAAATAAAATGAAAGTTATTTCTTAAAAATAAACAGATATTTGAAAGAATAAAAATAAATTAAAAAAAAACCATAAAAATAATCTGTAATAATGAATGGTGAGACCAAACTAAATAAGGAAACGTGTGATAAAATAAAATTTAAAAATATAAAAAAAAAGAAATATTTGTAAAATAAAAAAAAATAACAAAATACACTATAATTATTCAAAAAGAAAACAAAAAATCAATTAACAATGAAAATGAAGCAAAAAAAGTAAAAAAGCGTATTAGGAATATTCATTTATAATCTATCTACTTATATCTCCACATATTATTATAAATAAATAACAACATTCTTTTATATAAAAATCAAAAGAAAAAAAAACACAATAAAAAAATATCTGAGTTTAAAATTATAAATTAGAAAAATACCATTTTGGAAAAAGTTTTATCTTGTGAGCAGAGATGAAAATGATCATAATAAAAGTAGTGTAATCAAAAAAAAAATACAAAATGAAATTAACTGGTTTATGATGGATTACATTTGACTTGCATTTCAGTAGTGACCCTTGTGAACAATTTATAAACCATATAAATTTGAATTTTTTTTTGGGTCTTTCAGTTTGTTAAAAAATGTATGACATCACTAATCACTATGTTTAGCATGAAAAATTTAATAAATAGTTCCCAAATTATATTGACTTTTTAAAACAAACCTCTTTTTACATTCAAAATTACTGTCTATAAATTACTGTGTATAATACACTTATAGGTATAAATTTTAATTAAAAAAATTAATTGAATCTAAAATAATTTACTATTTTTTTTTAAAACAACCTGCCAAGATAGTTCACGTACCATTTCATTTTTTAAAGTTTTATATTTTCAATTGCGTAACTAGTAGCGCCATTAATCGCAACCCTATAAAAAAAACATTTGTTCAAATCATTTAGAGTCAAATGAGATGAAACGAAAAAAAAAAACTTCCTTTATTCTGATCTTGCAATTTCATATTAATTCAAAAATAGTCTTTTACAATTTCTGTGTAGTTTTTGAAATATTCAAAGTCTTTTCGACTTAGTTATAATCAAAAATTTTGATTTTAATCGAAATATGTTGATTATAATTAAAATAATCGTGATTATTTTCATCCCTGCTTGTAGGTGTCATGTAAAACTAAAATATTTTTCTAAACAATATGGTTGAAGTTATTTGAAAAAAAATATTAAAATCAAAAGTTTTTTTTAATAATTTTGTTTCTGTCATGATGAATTTGCATAAAAGCCAAACGATTTAAAAATGATTACTTCTAAAGCAATTTGATATTCTGATTTTTATGAAAATGGATTTAATGCTTTTGTCAATGCTTTAAAAATTAGATGAGAAATAAATTGCATTAAACTTGAAATAGTAAGATTATCGTATCACATCTTTTGATAATTTATTACCGACACTTGTAATTTTCTGAAATAATATTATACGATTGTATCCATGCTGTTCTACAAGTTCAGGCCAATCACTTCATGTCCACAATATCTACTAATTTGAACCGTATGGTTAGTACTGTTTTGTTTCATTTGAGAAATCCATTATAAAAATCATATATTCAATTAAATGTTATAAAAATCAGTAAGTTTTGTATCAATGCAATTGTCGATTTGGAACTTATTCACTAATATACAAATTTCACATAAGTAAGTATAAAAGTTCTTAAGTTCATTGTACTCATTATACGTGGATATGGATAATCAGAAAAAAGTTTGATATTTAAAACAAAATTAGAAGCCCCGTAAAAACATTTTTTCATATGTTGTTTGGGCAAAACAAGATACAGTTTTTTATTGGAATTCTAAATAATTCTTTTTAACCGACTTATTTTCTAAAAAATTAAAATCAGATAATAAGAAACATTATTCAGGCGTGTGAGCCCATAAGGGGACATCCATAAATTATGTAACGCGTTTGATATATATATATATGGTTCATGGTTTTGTTATAGAATGTGACGTGATATGTATATCGGTCACAGACTTGCGTTACGTAA
>JAABKK020037491.1:0-13965 GCA_011634745.2 Catotricha subobsoleta | reverse complement strand
AAATAAATCAGACTTTTTTGATTTAAATCAAAAAATATTGATTTTTTTAAAAAAATCATTGATTTTTTCATTCCCTGAATCTATACCTACTACAATTAATCAATATAGGAAAGTGTTCAATATATATTTTGTTTTTTCTTTTAATTTAAATATCAGTTAAGAATCATTTCAATCAGTTTTAAATATCAAATCTAAAGTTTCTACAGTACTTACATTAAAGTGGATATTTTTATTTATTTACGTCAAGGACAATTATTCATACAAACATGCAAACGACCCTCACCAAAGCATATACGTGCATGTACAAAGGCATCTTTATTTAATACCGGGCCACGATTTGTCACTCGACAGAAGTGTGATAATAACAACAATGTACGAGTGTCATTACGTACGATATTTGAGTATAATCTTTGTACTCTATACGTTAAGCAATTAAAATTAAAGAAAAATAAGTTTACCTATAAAAACATAAACAGAATATTGAACAAAACACACATTGCAAAAAAAATTTGGGTATTCATGCCCATAATACTATATAACATATTCATAGCCATATAACAGTTCTTGATAGTATGGGAGCGCGTGTAACAGAACGACTTAGAAATGTAAACTTTTAAGTCCCACGTAAGTATTTGGGCCATGAATTAACAGCTAGTTAAGGAAAATAATTAAAACCAAAAATTTGATAATGTGAAGAATACTCTTATTTGTTAACCATCTACTGCTATTAAATTTTTAATTCATTTTCACATATTTCTATATAAGTTCCACCTAACAACTAATTAATGTTTACAATTTTACATGTTATCAAAAAAACCTGCAGTTCGAAAAAAAAATTTGCTATCGACTTAGTAACACAATAAATTTATTATTTTAAAAACAATTTTATCGATTTTTTGTTACAATTATTGACCCGGTGCTACCTAGTTACTTACGTGGGAATATGAGTAATATAAGCTTATAGAATAATAGCAAAATACTGATGTAATCGAAAGACTGCATACAGACAACAAACAGTTTTTTTTTGCGATGCACAGAACTGTATAAAATAAGAAATCTTTTAGTTGAACTCGTCAGAACGAACAGTGAGCTGCCGAAAAATAAACAAGCAAAAATATTGAATAACAAAAATTACAACCGGTAAGAAACGAAGCACAATAGAAATTATTGAATTAACAAAAATGGTTTATTCTTATTATTAATAATAATTGCATCTTTACAAAAATTTCTAAATTAATAAAATTAAAGTTATTTTTTCTATTATTAACCCATGAAAATTTTTATAATTAAAGACGAATAATTAAATATTTCTTTCTTTCAATTTTTTAGTAAATTCCACCAGCAAATATCTTGAAATTTTAACTACTTGAACTTTTGAAAATCAACCGAAAAAAAAAATCAATCAACATGAGCGGAGTTGCAAGTAAGAATAATTCATATTTATTTTATTATTGTTTTTAGACAAAAAAGTAGCTTTACTTAAAATAAATAAACATAATAAAAATAAAAATATAAAATTCTTAAAAAAAGTGACAAATACGCAAATTATAATAATACTTGAGAAAAATCCATTAAAAATGTCAAAAATCAAATGTCGTCAATTTGAATTTGAACATAAATCTTAAATACAAATAAATATAGTTAATTAATTTCTTTGATAGTTAAATAGATAGAAATAATTGAAAATTATAATTTATTTTCTATTTGCTATAGATGTAGGTACTTAGTATTCATAAATATTCTCATAAATTATGCAATTCATAAAATATTACTTTTCTATCAAATTAAAATAGCAGAAATTTATAAATCATTTGCCGACAAGTGGAATTTTAATCAAAACCTTTTAACCTTGAATTTAAAAATTCAACGTTGTTCTTACGCGTCTTCTTTTGAAAAAATATTCGCTTAAAACTACATCGTAGTTTGTTATATCAGCATTGAGTTTGGTTTCCATATATAACAATACATAAATAGTCACCCTAGTTAAAAAATAACCGAAACACTAAAAATATTTTTTATATTCTTTGTAACTTATTATAAAATCGCCTATATATATATATTTTGTTTTTAAATATTCGTGTAAAAAATAAAATACCGGTGCTATGGCTATGACTTTGAATTATATAACTATGCGCTCTTTCATTATCATGGCCATGCATCATATGTTGTTTCGAATATCTCATAATACTTTTTAGTATGAAAACAAACATTTTTTTATTTATGCCGCGAAATTTTCATCAGTATTCGAAAGAAATAATGTAATGTAAGTGAAGCGTTCGTAGATATTGTTCCTAATTTGAACTAATATGCATAAATGTTCGTAGAGTGTATTGTCTTGCATAAATTTTCGTAGAACATTTGTATTGTTTTCGTATAGAGAATAAAGATCTATTCGTTTGATCAGAATCGAAAATGAAAATTACAATATATTGTGATTTATTCAAGAATATTTGGTTAAATTTCGAAACTATGAAACGAAACTTAAGTGATTTCCTATTCAAAATCAGATTTTTTAATTTGTTAATTAGCACTTAATTAAATCATGCAAATTTGTATTATTTCAAGTATACATCTTATAAAACATGAAGCATATCACATATGTAGAATGTAGATGTACTTAGACATATTTAAAATCGTAAATAACTTGGAAAATAATTTGAAAATAAAATTTTAACCAAATTTATTAATTATTTTTTCATTAAGTAATTAAGTCGAGAAAAATTTTTTTGACCTTCGATATCGTTTCGCATTTTATCATTACTTTCATGATAGTGTCGCATGTAACGTATGATTAAATATAAACCTAGTAAAAATAATTAGATTCACTTATATTAAAATATGACTTATTTTTTTAATGACTAAGATCTGTGATTAATCTTAGTCATTAAAACGCTTTTCAAATCTTGGAAATAGTGAAAAAAAAATGGAATTAATTAATTTAGTTTCATTCAGAAACGCGGTATATGTTTAAAAGTTTTTGTTTCTGTTGAGAAGTATAAGCTTACAAGCCTGCTGTAATGATTTTGTTTCATTTGTGACCAAAAAAATAGCAAATAAATAAAGTATTGGAATTCAATAAATTAATAATAATAATAATAATTTAATATTTAAATTTATAAATTTAGAGAGCTCACAGCATGTTAATACAACAACTAAAATTATCACATTCTAATTGTACAGAATATATATATATTTGAGTTTCTGTTGATATCATTTGAATGTTTCGCTGATAACCAAATAAGTATAAATATCATTTTGGTTTTGATTTTAATCAGTACTTCGATGCTTATTTTATTATTACGACAATAACAATACTTTACACGTACTTACACTTACACGCATTCATTTACATATCTGCAAGCTACATTATTTTTCATTCATTATCGTTACATTTTAAATAACATTTCTTTGTTTCGTTATTTTGTATTATTTCTGTTTTATCAGAATAAGCGAAACTTCTACATGTTTTTAGAAATACATATATGCTAAAAATAATTCATGACCTTGACCGTGTGATGTCACCGCATCGTCATAACATTAAATGCTATTACTTAATATAATAACAATAAAAGCAATGAATATAAGACCAACATAATATTATAGAAGACTAATACATAATTTCGTTATATGGAATGTTTCATCAGTCTGATTATTTATTGTTGTTGGAACGATGACCGTCTGTTAACATTTTTATTTTAATCTACTTCAATTTTATTTTCGCTTTCGTTGGTTAAATTATTGTGAAAATAAGTAAAATGTTTTAAAAATAAAATTTATATGTGGCCAATTAAATAATGAAATAATTCGATGAACATTTTTTCATACTATGTATTTATTTTTGAACGTTTTTCTTTTAAGTCTAATTTGTCAATTTCCAATTTGATATTTAATTTTCTTTCTTTGTTACCAAATATACTTACCATACCACTGATTTCATTTATTTGATTTAATTATTGAAATCATTTTTGTTTTTTTTATAAATAGAACCTTTTAAACGTTAACATACACTACACATATGTTGTATATACCAACATTATCAAAAGCTAAACATACAATTAAGTTAATTCAAATAATCATGCAATAGCGAAATTTCAATTGTCTCGGGATTTCTAATCACATAACATTTATTTAGGCATGTTGTCTGGTAGCAGACACAGTATGAGTTTAAATTTATTTATATTGCAATCTTGTATTTCTTTATATTTTTACTTTATGAACATCAGAAGAAACTAAAAATCTAGCAAACAAGGGTGTAGATAAAGTATCTGAAGGCGTAGATGCTACGAAGAATGCTGCAAAAGCAGGTGCAGATAAAACCTCTGAGGTTGCTGGAAATGTTTGGGATTCAACTAAGAAAACGGCGGGTAATGTGAAAGATGCTGTAACTGGCAAATAGGTGAAATCCTGTTGATTGATGTCGCAATTCTTCAACAATAATTTTAAAATATACATTGTTTAATATTCTTAAAAAATATCTAAAATATTTTTAAAAATGTAAGTTTGATGATTAAATAAATCTTGAAGCACAACAATTTCTTTTTCTTATTATATGGTCATTCATGGATCACGTTTCAGGACTTTCTTTCCAATACAATAGAATTTTAAGAACGAAAGAAGCAGGAATAAAATAAGCAAAATGAATTTCATTGAGCGTGGCCCGTTGTAATCTGAAATGCATTATACTCCGCTAATAGAGGTTTTACTATATAACGTAATCAACATTTTAACAGTAAAAAATTATATACATACTTTGTTCCTCCTATCAAATGAATTTCCTTGTCTTGCTGTGACAATATGATAATAAAACAAGAATCATGCCGATCATGCGTATCTTGAAAGATCTATAAAATCAGTCCTAGAATTCAACATACAAATTATATATGATTATGCACCTAGCTACTCATATAGTTCCTATCATATCTATTTTAATTCCCCAAAAAAATTCTAGAAATTTCAGGATGAAGTCCAGGTTTTCAACGTCGTATCGTATCGTATTTATATGAAACCAAGAAGATGTTCATGAATAGAAATATATCAACTATTCCATTTCCACATCAAACTAACCAGAGGTCAAAAAAACTTAAATAAAACATGTGTTTATTACTTTTTTAAACTTCAATATCCAAAGATGGCATTTAATTTTAAACTAAACAAGAAGTTAATGTTATTCGATTAATACGATTTCATCAGCAGATAACATCTTTTTATGATTTTATTAATCTATGCTACTTTCTGCTTTTGCATCCATTGAAAATATATGTGAAGTTTCCACCACGTCGATAACTACTCATATTAAAGTGGAAATTTTTATTAATTTGCGTCAAGGTCAATTATTCATATAATCATACAAACATGAAAACTACCCTCAACAATACATATATACGTTCTTATTCAAACTCATTATGATTTTAGACTTTGCCATAATCCATCATCACTAGGTGAAATTTTAACTACGCAGTAAAGATATTAAAAACACACGCAATTATATTATCGTATACGTACCAGTTGCATCATGCTATGAAGCTGTTTTTGCATATGTATTGAATGGTGCTATTCACTTTAAACTGTTAACGCGATGGGCAATAGAGAAATGTATCGCGAATTAAATAAAAATTAGATTTCTATAATCAGAAAGCTTCTTGATTAGGCGAAAGTGTTGAAGAATGTATTGTAATCGGCCGGTAATTTCATATAAAATGTATTTAAAATTAAATACTAATACTAATAATATTAAATTAGGGCGAACATATCTTATTCTTAATTATTTTATTTCAATTTATATTAAAATTATTTAATGTTGAAATTTAAATTTACCTATAAAACATACATAAACAGAATATTGCACAAAACACATCGCAAACAAAATTTAAAAAAAAACACGACAAATTATCTTTACTTATACAAAATTTGGCTATTCGTACGTATATAGATATACCAGTTCTTGATGGTATTTGAGCGCGAGACACAAAACGCTCTAGAAATGAAAGCCTCTAAATCCCAAGTAAGTATTTGGGTCATAAATTAAAAATTAAAAACTAGTTAAGCAAAATAATTAAAATTTGATAACGTTTGGAATATTCTTACTCGATAACCATGCACTGCCATTACATTTGTAATTAAACATTACGCGTTTTTGTAAATTTCACCTAACAGCTGATTAATGCTTACATGTAATTTAAATTGCATTGTTGGAAAAAAGCTTACTCTATGACTTATTAACTCATTAATTTTGTAATAATGAAAATTATTACTTTGAAAACTATTATTACAGTTGCAACTATTTTTTACAATTAATGACCTTGTGCTCCCTAGATACTTACGTGGGATATGTGAGTGATAGAAGTTTATAGAATAATACTTATGTAATCGAATACAGATAAAAGAAACAATTTTTGTACGATATGCACACAAGTCTATAAAATAAGAAATCTTTTAGTTGAACTCGTCAGAACGAACAGTGAGCTAACCAAAAATAAACAAGCAAAAATATTAAATAACAATATATAATTACAATCGGTAAGAAACGAAACGCAATAGTTAGAAAAAATTCAATTAACAAAAAGAAAAATATATATATATAATTTTTAAGTTATTTAAAAAAAAATTATTCTTATTATTTTATTAATAATTTCATCTTTGCAAAAAATTATAATTTTTTTTTTATTATTAACCTATAGATATTTTTATAATTAAATACCAATAATTAAATATTTCTTTCTTTCTATTTTTGATTGCAGCAAAAATCTTGAAATTTAACTACTTTTGTAAATCAACCGAAAAAAAAATCAATCAACATGAGCGGAGTTGCAAGTAAGAATAATTTCACATTTATTTTATTTTATTTTTTTTGCCTGCTTAACATTCGTTTTTATTTAAAATAAATGGATGCAAATAAAGTAATAATATAAACTTCTTAAAGAAAGTGCCGAATACGTAATATACAAATTATGGTACTTGAGTATTTTTCAAAAGAAATATTCTTTAAAAATGTTAACGCGCAATTGATTTCAAATGATAATTATGAAATTTCTCTGATGAATTTGAATATGAACACAAATTTTAAATATATAAATATAAATATAAATATAATTATTTTATTGAATGTTGCGTTATGCCGATAACCAGAAATACTTTTGATTTCTAATTTATTTTATAGTATTTGTATTTTTTTCTTTTGAAACGGAAATAACTAGGTATAGACAGGTGTAATAATATATTCAAAAATTATGCAACTCCTAAAATAGAATTTTTCCATCAAATTATAATAGTACAATCTATTAATAAATTAAAAAACCTTTTAACCTTGAATTTAGAAAATTTCACGGCCAATAAACAGAAAATCGATAAAGTATAAGATCCAACGTTGTCCTTACGCGACTTCTTTTGAAAAGATTTTCGCTTAAAACTACATCGTAGTTGGCTTTATCAGCATTGGGTTTGGTTTCCATATACAATACATATATATAACAATACATAAATAGTAAAAAATTACCGAAAAACTCAAATTATTATTATATTGTTTGTAACTTATTAAAATTGCCTTTATATATTTTTTTTATTTTCAATATTCATGTGAAAATAAAATACTTGTGCTATGTGTTATAACTATGACTTTAGGCTATATAAATAGGCGCTCTTTCATTATCATGGCCATGCATCATATGTTGTTGTAATAATGCTTTTAAAATGAAAACAAACATTTTGTTTATTTCATTGATAGTTACCGAGATAATTTTATCAGGAAGAGAAATAATGTAATGTAGGGAAGCGTTCGTTGATTTTATCCATCATTTCAACTAATAAATGTTCGTAGAGTGTATTGTCTTCGTATAAATTAATTTGAAAGCAAGAAAAAAAAATGTTTTTTTTGATTTTATTTTTATTATCTTAATTAAGCCAAGCAAATGGTTTATTGTTATAATAAGTACATTTATTTGCTGTTCAATAACATGCCATCTCTAATATCTCCTATATTTTATAACCTTGATGAATTTCATGAAGTATAGAAAATTTATTTTTTATAAATTCGGATGGTTTCTAAGTAAGAGCTTTCAATTGCATTATTACATGACATTCAGAATGAGGATGTTTTGTTGAACATTTTAATCAATTATTTTCCAAAATATTGACAGATTGTTTAAGCATCTTTCACGGGGTAGTTTTATGGAAAAAAAAATAGTTGTAAGTATCTACTTAATCCACCTCCGAAATTTTGAGGCAACACAGACAACATTTTTATTATTCTAATTTCTCAAGTAATTTAAATAAATGAAATACATTTATACAATATATTACAAATGATAGAACTAAAATTATCTCATTGTTTATTAAATTTTTCGCTGATAACCAAATAAGTATAAATATAATTTTGATTTTAATCAGTTCTTCGATGCTTATTTTATTATTACCACAATAACAAGAACCTGTGTTTTACACGGTACTTACACGCATATATTTAGATTTACATATCTGCAAGCTACATTTTTTTCATTTATTATCGTTACATTTTAAATTACATTTCTTTACACAAAGTAATTGTTTCGTTATTTTGTATTATTTCTGTTTTATCAGAATAAGCGCAACTTCTACTTAGATGTTTTTAGAAATATATGCTAAAAATAATTTATGATCTTGACCGTGTGATGTCACCGCATCGTCATAACATTAAATGCTATTACTTAATACTATAATAACAATAAAAGCAATGAATATAATATAATACATAGCTTCGTTATATGGAATGTTTCATCAGTCTGATTATTTATTGTTTTTGGAATGATGAACGTCTGTTTTTTAAGTAATGAGATAATTCGATGAACATTTTTTCATACTATGTATTTCTTTTTGAACGTTTTTCTTTTAAGTCTAGCTTGTCAATATTTGATATTTAATTTTCTTTCTTTGCTACCAAATATACCTACTTATACATAGAAGAGAATCCGCTTGTAGAAAAAGTGGTGCGATTTTTTTTTTACAGTGCGTTTATCTCTCTTACTCGTTAATTGTTTTTTGATTTACATTATAATTTTCTTTTATACAGTAGAGGACTCTTAATATATTAGGATTCAGTCGGATATGTGAATTATTTGTATATGCTAGAAATTACATTGAGTGCAGTGAGCACTTTATCTTATCAAAAGCCAAACACATAAGCCATTAAATTTATTTAGGCATTGTGCCTGGTAGCAGACATAATTTGATTTTAAATTTATTTATATTTCATTTTTGTTTTTCTTTATGAACATTAGAAGAAACTAAAAATCTAGCAAATAAGGGTGCAGATAAAGTATCTGAAGGCGTAGACAGTACTAAGAAAGCTGCATCAGCAGGAGTTGATGCAACTAAGAAAGCGGCAGGCAATGTTAAAGATGCTGTAACCGGCAAATAGGTGAAATCCTACTGATTGGTGTCAAAATACTTTAACAATTATTCTTAAAAGTACAATGTTTAATATTCTTAAAAATTACCAAAAATAATTTTAAAAATGTTCATCTTACAAACTTTAGGTTTGATAATTAAATAAATTTCGAACTTAGTACAATAAGTACTGTAATTCTTTATATAATTTGTTTATCTAATTGCATGTTCATTTATAAATCACATTTTAGGACTTTCTTTCCAAGGAATAAAACAAGTAAATCGAATTTCATCAGATCTTCGCATTATATAAGATATAATTAATATTTTAAACCTTAAAATTATTGTAAAAATATTTATCATTTTGTCAAATAGATTTTTTTGCCTTATCGTGACAATATGATAATAAAACAAGAATCATGCCATGCCGACCATGCGTATTGCTTCATTTTTTTGAAGTACTATAAACTTATCGTAATAACTTAATATATTCTTATAATATACAATATACATACATACATGCTTAAGCTTATGCACCTCCTCATATAGTTCCTACCCTATCATGTTTAATTCCTTAAAAAAATTCCAATAATTCTATTAGGATGAAGTTCAGATTTTCAATGTCGTATCACCGAAAATATTTTCATAAATAAAAATATATTTCTGGTAAATAATATAAATTTAGAAATAGCAAATAAACCAAGAAACCAATCAAATATTAATAAAAAGCAAAATTGCGCTATTACTGGGTTTAGGAATAGTACACTGTCTTAATCTCCTTATAAAGAGGAGAAAATATAAATATTACTTTTTCAAATTGCAAAACTACGTCGTCTACAAATAACATTTAATTTAAAGCTCAACAAATAGTTAATATCTATCTATACCGCCAGGAATATTAATTCATAGCAACTTTTTTTAATACTTCAAAAGAAATCCACTAGTAGCGACTCTTTGGTTGTATTTCGAGAATTATTTGAGTATTTAAAGAATTTTAAATTACTTATTAAAAAATATTTCATTGCAACGTTGCATAAAAATTTGGGAAAAAGTGCGACGAAAAAAGTGTTAAGTTCGGTAGTCCTATACACTCTATAGGATTAACAATTGTAGCTTTTGTTATTGATCTATGGTACCTATAAGAAAGTATTCAATATTCTATTTTCTAAAATATGAACAGTAAAGAAACATTTCTGTTTTTGCTTACACCATAACTACTTCTATTACAGTGAATATATTTATTTAATTGCGTCAAGGTCATATACACATGAAAACGACCCTCAACAATACATATACGTGATTATTCAAAGGCATCATGTTTTTAGACTGCTATGCTTCATCACTAGGTGGAATTCTGACTACGCAGTGACACAGATTTTGGTATATATCAAAATCTGTGCGCAGTGAGAATATTAAAAACAAATACAATAACAGTAATGCACATACGTGTTGTGTTACATATACAATTCATACGATATTTCACTTTAATCTTTGTACTCGTTGCGCAATAGAAAAAGTGTCGCGAATTAAAAATATCAAAACTTTCTATAATTCTTAAGACTTTGTATTTATTTATTGAATGAAAATATAATAATGATTTAGTTTTCTATAATCAGAAAGCTTCTTGAATAGGCGAAATTGTTGAAGAATGTAATGTAACCGGCCGGTAATTTCATATAAAATGTATTTAAAATTTAATACTAATAATATTAATTTAGGGCGAACATATCTTATTCTTAATTATTTTATTTCAATTTATTTTAAAATTATTTAATGTTGAAATTTATATTTACCTATAAAACATTCATAAACAGAATATTGAACAAAACACATCGCAAAATAAATAAAAAAAAAAATGCGACGGTTTTCGGTACTTATATAAAATTTGGCTGTTCATACGTATATACCATTTCTTGATGGTATTGGATGGCGTGACACAGTATGATCTAGAAAGAAAAACTCTAAATCCCACGTAAGTATTTGGGTCATGAATTAAAAACTAATAACTAGTTACGCAAAATTATTAAAATCACATATTTGATAGGGTTTGAAATACTCTTACTCGTTAACGACCGACTGCCTAAACAATTACAATTGAACATCACGTGTTTGAGTGTTTCTATAAATTCCACTCTAACATATGATTAATGTTTATAAGTTGTTAGCTCAATAATTTTGGAATAATGAAAATTATTATTTTGTAAACAATTTTATCGATTTTTATTTAATATTAATGACACAGTGCTCCCTAGATACTTACGTGGGATATGAATGAAAGTAGCCTTTAGGATAATACTGATGTAATCGAATACACTGCATACAGACAAGAATTTTTTTTTTTTGCAATGCACAGAAGTCTATAAAATAAGATAGCTTTGCGTTGAACTCGTCAGAACGAACAGTGAGCTAACCAAAAATAAACAAGCAAAAATATTGAATAACAATAATTACAACCGGTAAGAAACGAAGCGCAATAGAAATCATTGAATTGACAAAAATTGTTTATTCTTATTGTTTATTAATAATTGCATATTTATGAAATTATCTAAATTAATAAAATTAAATTAAAGTTTTGAATATGAATAATTTTATAATTAAAGACAAATAATTAAATATTTATTTCTTTCTATTTTTTTTATTTAGTGAATTCCACCAGCAAAAATCTCAAAATTTAATTATTTGAACTTTTGAAAATCTACCGAAAAAAAATCAATCAACATGAGCGGAGTTGCAGGTAAAAATAAATCACATTAATTTAAATTAAGTTTCATTAACTGTCGTTTTAAGACGAATAATTAGCTTTACATTCAATAATTTCAGTTAAAATTTATACTCAAATTTATTAAAAAAAAAAGTGTTAAATACGTAATACGAAAATTATGGTACTTGAGTATTTTTCATAAAAAATATTTATTAAAAATGTTAACACGTAATTGATTTCAAATGAAATTTATGAAATTTCTTTTGCGAATTGAAACTTGACCATAAATATGAAATACTTATACATATAAACATAATTACTTTATTGGAAATTGCGATCAGCAATAAACCAAAATTCTAATTTATTTTATATTATTTATTTTTTGGGAAATATAAATAATTAGGCATTTTTACTGCTAAGGTTTTGTATTATTCGTAAATATTCTCATAAACTAAGATGCAATGCATAAAATAAAAAAATTCAATATTAAAATATACAAATTTATGAAAAATATCGCCGCCTATTAATAAATAAACGACACGTAATTGAATCGTGAACATTTTAACCTTGAATTTAAAAAAATTCACGGCAGATGGAAAGAAAATCGATGAAAAATGATATCCAACATTATCCTTACGTGGTTTTGGTAAAAATATTTACTTAAAATTACATCGTAGTACGCTTTATCAGTATGGGTTTGGTTTCCATATAACATTACACGAATAGTTAAAAAAAAAATAACCGAAAAACTAAAATTATTAAATTCGTTATAATTTATTTAAATCGGCTATAAGTACTCACATATATATAATATATATATTATTTTTTTTGAATAATAAAATGCCGGTGCTATATAACTGTGTGCTTTTTCATTATCATGAAGATGCATCATATATTTATTTTTAATATGAATACAAAAATTGTGTTATTTCATTGTTAGTATATCGCGATAACTCTATCAGGTATTCGAAAGAGAAATAAAATATAGTAAAGCGTTCGTAGATTTTGTCCCTCATTTCAACTAAATATGCATGTATTTTCGTGAAATGTGCTGTTTTCGTACATAATTAAATTCGGAAAAAATTAATAAAAATATAGGACGGTTTAATTTGTATGATCTCGCTGCATACAAGCAAACACATTTTTTTTTGTTATATACGGTAACATTGTTCTTCTATAACATGCCATATTATATCCTATATATTTGAGGCACTTTATATGGAGTATAATAGAGTTCATTTCTTGGATTTCGCATGTTAAGTGAGTAACATATTTCATTCAGTTGCATAACATTCAATATAAGAAACTGTTTGTTTGTTCAGAAATGAAAACAAAAGCCGATGTTTAAGTGTATTTCGTATCAACAGCAGACTTCTTTAATTTCTTAATTCAGACATACATTCATTTAAATCAATTTTTATTGTATTTTGGCGAAAAAAAAAAAATGAAATAGTTTAAAATGAACTCTGAACAATTTAACAAAATTTATTTCGCGAAATTATTTATTGTTTTTTCAATTGGGTGGAGAAAAACATATTTGACTTTTGATATCGTATCGCATTTTATCATTATTTTCATGATTGCATCGCATGTAACCCAGAGTTGGACGCGCTACCGATTTGACATAATTAAACCAATTATTAAATGATTATATTATATTATATTTTATACATTAAATAAACATAAAGTCATAAACAGTAATAATATTATGAACATAATACATATATAATTATATATTAGGGTGGTTCGTTTCCCAAAAGGTTAACATTTTCTAGCTCCAAAAGCATTTTTAGATGTGACTGGATTTAAAACGACTATTTTTAATGTTAAGGTCCGAATTTTTTAAATTTTAGCTACCGCGCAATCCAGTTGAACTTGTGATTTTGAGTGTTTGTGTTTTTTCATCT
>JAABKK020037490.1:28479-43262 GCA_011634745.2 Catotricha subobsoleta | reverse complement strand
TGTTTAACAATTTTGCGCCCTTTATTCTGGCGCCCGAAGCCAAGCGCTTCCCCGATTCGTGCTCGCGACGGCCCTGCACGTGGTAGATTTTTAACACGAATACCACGATTACTACGTTTACCACAGTGACATGAATACCAATATAATAACTGTTGTGTATTAACAAAATTTAAACAAGTTTGTTTAAATGAAACTATCGTAAAATCTTACTTTTAAGTTAGTTTTCTATTTTCTTTCATTTATTTGTTCTATTTTCAGTGAAGGTTTTTACTTATCTTTTTCCTTTAATATCTTAATTAAAAAATGCTAATGCAAAATTCAAACACTAAAATATATTAAAATATATACTTTAATTAAATATTATAATACTGTTAAAAAATCATTAGATTGTAACACAAAAAATGAATAAAAGACATTGAAAAAAAAAAAATATTTTCCATTTTCAGTTGCTAGAAATAATAAATAAGAAAAATTCTCTATTCTCTGAACAGATTTCTTTTTCATGCGGAATCAAATCGTATTCCCACAATCTATAATCATATCAAACCTATATGACTGGCCTATAGAATTAATCATAATTTATAAATACTTAAACATTTATTATGTTCCTCTGACGTATCCGATGTCGAGTATACGAAACATGAGAGTATCGCACATTGTTGAGCAAACATTTTTTTTTTTTAAAAAAAGTTAAAATGTAAATCAAAATAACAAAAAACCTGCAACAGTTTAAAAAAAAGGGCAAAAGGAAGTATAAGATCAAGATGAAACACAAACCAAACGATTTGAAAAATAAAGAAACAATCAATATTGAGCCGATAATGCTGGTTTTTTTTCTTTATTTTTTTCTATAAAACGTTTATTATCTTTTATACAATTTTAATGCATTTATAAAGAATTAATATAAAAAAGAAGAAAAACAAAACAGGAATTCCGATTTATTAAGCATGCAAGTAGAATTTAGTATATAATAATATATACTTACAAGCACAACGAGAACCGAAACCATCATCAACCGCATGGTAAATTCACTAAGAAATAGTTAAAAACAGAATAAAAAGAGAAAAGAATCAACAAAACAAAAATATACATTTAACAGGTTGTTAAGGGTGCCCAATATTATTATTATTGTTTATTTGTTTTGTTTTTTTTTTTGGAAAAAGAAACCAACTGATACAAATATTTATAGTATTTCTATTTATTGAACATAGAAACTACTCAAGATGATATATTATTGGGAAAATGGTGTGATTAAAAATATTCTACATTAGACTTTAGCAATCGGAATACATAGATTGTCTGTTAGACTGAAGTTAGTCATTCGAATTTATATAAAATAGATTAAATAAGAACAAAAAGAAAAAAAAAGTGAATCAATTTATTCAATACTAAAAATCCACAAAACCTTTCATCGATCTTTTGTAATAAATTGATTTTTATTTTCTCGTTCATCACGGTTTATTCTTATTTATAATCCGTTAGGGTGTCCGAAGAATTTTTAAAGAATAATTTAGAGGATGCTGTTCTTCCTGTGATATCTCAAAAACAGATGCAATTAATTAACCACCAATAACTTCACTCAGAAGTTTCAACTAAAACATAACTGACCTAGTGACTTAATGAAATTTAGTGACATTTCCCCCAAATCAAGGCTAACTTATGCTCCAATATTTCTGAAATGTAAAAAAAGGTAATGCGAGATCCGATATAAATTAAGTTAGAAATATGTCCTAATAACAAATTCAATCGATTTTCCGTGCGAATATCTCATGTACGTCTTAGGAACGATTTTGCTGGTCCTCAGGAATTCCTTAGGACGGGAATGTATTTTCCTATTCTCGGGAATACCTAAGGAATGGAAAATACATTCCCGTTCCTAAGGAATTCGTGAGGACCGGCAAAATAATTCCTAAGACGCTATTAAATGGTTGAGCTGTATATGTATACATATATGTATATATGTATACATATGTATAAACAAATATAAATATGTATTTGGCAACGAGTATCTATTGATGATCAACCGACTGGGACACTCGGGGACTAGGGGGAGTTGCCCAATAAACAACTTCACATGTGTTTACACGTGTAACTGTACATATGGTATACATGACGTATATGCTATGTATACCGTTGATTTACACGTTGCAATATGTATACATAATGTTTTACATAACTTCAACTTACATAAAAATTACTCCATGAATACTCAATATTATCTAAATATATTACATGATGTATTTTTTATGTAATGCGTCGTGTTGGAGATATGTAATATGTGGCATTATGTATACACATTGCAAAATGTAAATCAACGGTATACATAGCATATACATCATGTATACACGTGTGAAATTGTTTATTGGGTTGGTTATAAAAAGCCCGTAGGAGCAAAAAAAAATTATACAGGGTCCTTGACTGCTTTTCGTTGCAGTGAAAAAAAAATTGAAATAGCTAAGATTTAATAGTTCGGCCCTGATTTTAGAAGTATTTTAAAAAATAAAAATGATTTAAATGCAATTTTCTTCTCGTCAAATAAGAAGGGATCAGACAAGATCAGTGCGTTGGCACAGATCGTCAAAAAAATGATGTACATCATTTCTCAGATCGTATCTTAAAGGCGGAAAATATCATTAATCGATAATCTATTTGATTTAGGTATATGATATCGCATATTAAAATTTTTGAACTAGAACACAAAATCATATTTAAAATCTCTTCAAATTATCAAATACGCAAAAAGCAGTCTCTGGTTACTTATCGTCTTCTGCAATTTCACATGAATCTTAACTTAATTACAGTCATAATTTGAAGGATAACTCTATTTAGCGCATAGTTCAATTCGAGTCAAAACTTCGAACCATTAAGTCTAACGAAACCCATTAAGTATCAAGTCTACATTTTGCGACATTAAACCAATTTTCAATTCATTTACTATCGAAAAAAAAAACTTGTTATAAATTGAATTGTAGATGCATACTGATTATCCGCTCACATAATTCATTTCATTCATATAGCGAGCGGACTACTTAACTTCTTCGTTATTTCCAATTATATATGCATACTTACATCCGAACCAAAAATGCAAGCGCCAGCCTCAACCATAAAATATGACTTGCACGATGCATGGCATAAACTTGAAATAAATAAAAATAAAAATACATAAGTAAGTACCTACATAAAGTTACTTACAAAGTCAGTCTGTTATTCTCAATTCTCTCTACAGCCATGCTCAATTTAGTTTCTTGGTTTCTCAAATTTTATACAATTTTATTGCAAACATAAGATACACATAAACACGACGTTGTTAGTTTAGTTTCAACTTTTGTGTGGTGTACATCATTTTTACATTTCGTTCTACATAAAAACAAAATATTTTTTTTTAAATGACGATACACTTACCGCTCTACAATTTATTTTAAGTATTTAATTTTAATAACGATTAAAAATAAAGAGACAAAATTTCTATTGTGGTGAATTTGTGTACTTAGAAAGAGATTTTGTGTGTATTTTATTTTATTTCGAACAGTTAAAATAATAAATTATTGTGTTATCGGTAGTCGTCTTTGATAACTTCCATACGATAAATGTGCCAATTATTGTAACAACAACAAATTATGAACATAAAGCCGCAGCGCAATGAATTTCATAATATTTTTCTAAATTGACATTTGTTTGTTGTTTCTCTTTTCTTGTTTTTTTTTTTTTCTACATTTTATTGTGAAATAAGGCCGGTACGGTGATGGGTGCTGCACGTTTTCTTTAAATTTTCCAACGCAGTTTAATTTCTAATTTTGATGTTAAAAATATATATTTTTCCAAAAAATAAAATAAATAATACAATAAACAATTATTGTGTTGCCAAATTTAACTGATAGTTAAAATAAATATATTAAAAGAAAATGTATAAAAGAAAGTGTTTGTTTTCCTCAATAATTGTTTTAATGATTGTAGCTGATTGTGCTCAAGGTTCTGATGAACAATCAGAAATTGAATATATTGGAAATATTGATAAGGATGCATGGGATAATACGGGATTGGATAAATTGTCATCAGGTAAATTTCAAGCAAATGTAAAACAAATGAAAAGAGAAATGATGCAAGTTTGTCAAAATAGTTTGCAACATTTCTTTCCGGTTAATAGGTTTCTGCTGAACTATTGTTATTTAGTCAGGGCCGAAAGTCAAACACTCGAATGTGATGATTTTGTAAAGTTGTTCGCAAGTTTTTTTTTATTAATTACATAAAGTGTAAATGAACAAATTGAAGTGTATAATGACAAGTTTTATTTATTGGACGGGTTCTTTGTTGCACTACAATTACACTTCCATGTAACATCCTAGCTTTACCACATAGATTTTACCCTTTGCACATTCCGAATCATCATTAAATATGAAATTGTTTAAAGAATATTTTTTAATTTTTAGAACGTCGATACACTCTCGGGATTTAGTTGTTAAGTTTTAGTTCTGCTGATGGTCATTAGGGGCTGTCCATAAAGGACGTCATGCTTTCTTGGGAGATTTTTGACACCCCCTTGTCACAAATGGTCACATCAGCACCAATTCCCTCCCCAATTTCACGTCCCAAACTAAAAATTCCAAAAATAGATCTTATACTAATTAACAGAACAGCGATTGTAGTATAATAAAATTAAATAAAATCGAGACAAATAGGAGGATAATTATAAAGGAATTTTGAAACTTCAGAAAATTAAATAAAAAATTAAAATAATTCAAATTTAGAAAAATTTAAGTAAAACAAATTTTGAAAAAATTTAAATTTGAAAATAGTGAATTTAAAAATAAATGTTCATGCAAAAAACATAATTGTATGTCCGTTCTATTTATTATTATTATTCCGTTCTCCGCATTGGGTACGTTTCAAAACTTAAAGCTGGGCAACTCTTCAAATAGTTGACCAGGTAAAACAAAATGCAAGGATAATGAATTTCGGACGATACATTTTCACGAGACCCCCTCCCCCCTAAGGCTTGACATCCTTTATGAACAGCCCCTTAGGCATTACCTTGACATATTTAATTATTTGTGAACATATGCCAGAGCAACATAATTTTGAATAAAAAATAACAGTTGTATTCTTTTCTACATTGATAATGAATATCAGTTTATTGTCAACAAAAAAAATATTTTGATTACTGCATTATTTTAGTGGTTGTTTTTTATAAATTTAGATATGTAAATTTAAACACTTGGTATCTCGATAAAGTATGTTAAACTCGGTATTCGGTATTTATTTTATATGGAAAAATATACCAAATACCGAGAATACCGAGTATAACAGACTATATACCGAGATACCGAGTTTTTAATGAGTACCCCAAGATGGTTTTTAATTTAAACAAAATAGAGTCGACTGGAATAAAAGAAGAAATGTTTTTTTCTTTTTTTTTTATTAAACAGCTAAAAATGTAGGCGCCAAATCGAAATTGTATTTATGTTGTTAAAAGAGTCAAACATGGAAATGTTGTTCTTTAATTAATTTAATAGAATCAGCAATTGTATTTTCAGACATTCTCTACAGAATTACACTTTTATTGCAATCCATAAATAATAATAAATCTTAAAATAGTTTTCGCAAAAGATTGACTGTAACGGTAACTGTATTTAAGTAAGCAAATCAAAAATAACTAAACTAATAATTCAATTTTCAAATTATATCTAATTTTAGTATCCCAAAAAAAACAAAAACAAAAACAAAACAAAACAAAACAAATGAAAAACCACTTACTCATCAATAAATAATAGGTACTTATTTTTATTTACATTTATTAGTACAAATTCTAACGTTATTTATTTGCTATTTCGAAAGAGAGATCTTTTTTTTTTTTTGTTATTTTCAATTTAATTTCTATCATTTCTCTATCTATACCTCTTTGTTTTGCTGCTGCTTTTCTACTTCACACGCGGGTATACAATAGTTAAAGCACATTAAAACTGAACACAAAAAAAAAGAAAGCAACAACAAAACAAAATCAAAAGAATAAACATTTTGTTTTGGCACATTGTCAAAAACAAAAAGAAGAAAAATTATTGAATCAGAGAAAATATATTCTTCAAATTATATTACAGAGTTTTTCTCTCAGCTTATATGACTATTTTACTTGTAATATCTGTAATAGAATTATTATCATATACTGATTTGTATAATAAGTGTTCTAGATAGTTTACTAATGATGTGTCCTATCGGCACATTGGATGGGGAATACTGGCGCCATAAAATGAATTTTATATGTATAAATAAAAACAGCGAAAAAACAAGAACAAAAAAAAAAACAAATAAATATGTAGTGTTTTCGATTCGGCGACGATGCTCTGGCGTGTAGAAATATGAAATGTGTGCGCGACGTTCGTACGGACAGATATATTAGCGATTAAATAAAGGTTTCTGATGTTCATTTTCTAATAGTTAAATTTAATTGATGGACATTAAGTTTAATTACAAGAAATTGAAAGGACACTTATTTACTTTCAACATTGCAATTATTTAATTCTATTTCTATCAATAGAAAACATGAACACAAAATGTGTTTTATAAAATGAGCTCTTCTATTTATTTATAACGTTTTTCTCTAGAATATTTTTATTTTTTTTTTAAATATTTAACATATGTCTTTTCTGTGAAATAAATCAGTTAATTGAGTGTAATTTTAAATTTAAAATACATTACTATGGAAGGCCTCCGGTTGGTTAAGAATAACAGTGGTCATTTTATAGTGATGTGAGGTTTGTCCAATGAGGGTCAGTGTACTTAAGCAAGCTCTGACAGGGGGGGCAGCCAAATGTAACCATTAGACTGAAGATTTGTTTTTCTATGTTTCTAACTATTCTTCGGATTGATCCCATTTCGAAATTTTAAAACAATTTTTGTTTTGTTATTATCATTTCTCCGAATTCGATAATGAATTTCGATTTCAATACCTCTAAAATCAATATACAGTATGTCGGCCTGCTATATGTTAACCAACACCAAATTAAAATATTAATGTACGTTTTGCTTATAAAATGAAAATTAAACAAAACGAATAATTTCCAAAAAAAAAAAAAGAAATAACAAACTGAATCACGCCATACAAAAAAATAAAAGAAATAGCGCATGCATAAAAAAATTTATGAAATTAAAAAAAAAAAAAATTGGGAAAAATTGATAAATTATTACCTCTGGTTCACTAAAATGAATGTTAATTAAAAACAAGATAATTTCCATTTATTTAATGTTGATTTTCTAATTAATCATTAAATCCATCTTCTTCATACATATTTTTCTTCAAATGATATATATGTGATTATGTTAAACCTGAACGATCTGATCGTATTAAACAGAATACGTTGGATGGCGTCTTGCCATCGTCCATATGTTTAAATAATAAATTTTCGTATGTTTAAAACAATTTTTCCATTGAAAATTGTGGAGAATGCGCGCAATTAGAAAATTAAATTTATTGTAAATTATTATGATTGTTATTATACAAAAGTGAAACATAAATTCAGTGTAAAATACGTAAATGTTTACTCAATTACAAAAAAAAAAAAGAAAAGAAAAATTATAAGAAGAAATGTGGTTCAATAATTGTATATTTAAGCTACTCTTTCTTTATATAAACCCAAATCGATCGCATGAAATTTTTTATTCTTTATACATTTAAATGCTTATATTCAATTTATTTTATATTTTTTCGATTTTATTTTTCAAAAAAAAAAAAAAAAACGGAGAAGGCGAGAATTACTTACAATTTTTTTTTTTTTCCAATATATATTTTAATACTTCTTCAAATAGAATTAAAGGTACATAGTTAATTATTTTCGTGTGTGTGTTATGCTTTCTGTTATCGTTTATCGTTAAATTATTATTACTTAAATACGATGTTTAAATAAGATTTAGTTATGGTTGATTTGGGGCGCGTCTGGCTTTACATATATAAAAATTTCGATACAAATTTCTTTATAATATATAAATATATATATATAACTTAAAAACGTAACTAAAGTAAAAAAAAAAAATATTATGTCGATAAATAAATATCATTAAAATTGTTTGTGTGTGTATTATTTGGTTTAGTTTGGTTTTGGTAGCATCCATTTAACTATTTTATTCTGTCTATATAAAAATTCATGCACATAATATTACGCAGGCGCCAAGTCATAAAAAGACTGCGACTGCTGCTGTACAGTAACACAAAAATTTAGAGTAGCTCGTACATTTAAAACAATTTTTTTTTTTTTTTATAAATTTTTTCTGCCTTTTTTTATTTTGGTTGTGTTATGTTTTCGTGTGTGTTAATTCTTTTATTTATTTTTTTTAAGTATGATAGTTCGGTAATATATTATTTACACAAATTATTTTTATGTGCGCTTGCGCAAGAAGTATTGGTTTAATAAACAACATTGTATGTCTTTCTGTTGAATATCTCTCGGCTTACTAAGTTTTAAATTTTAATAAAAAAAAAAATATGTACAAATGATGTATAGTTAAATGGTTTGAGGAGGAGAATTTTTTATTCCCTATCATTTTAATGATACTATTTATTATAACGAATAAAAGCCTAGACCTTTGCTATAAAAGTTCACTTACTAATATGGATTCAAAATAAAGAAATTGATAGACGGGAATCTAAAATTGATTCAATCGACTTTATGTTTGTCACAAAATTTACTATGAACCTTATATTAATCCAAATTAAGTAGAACCGAATTTGGTGAGCCGCGCGGCACTGTACACAACTGTTCGAAGATACCGACTAATTATACTTAAATATGTATGTTGAAAATTGATCATCGGATTGGGTTTACTTTTAAAAATTTTGGATTTTACTTGTATACTAATTTCGCTTATTTTTAAATTTGAAAGAAACGAATAGTTTTTTTTTTTTTTTAATTTAATCAATATTATGTTCTTCAAGAATTATTCTAACGGTAATTCATTTCTATGTTTCAAAAGAATATTTCTTTTCCAGAATAGTACCCAATCCGTACGATTCGATAGGATGCACTAAATTTCAGTGTAAAACAAAAAAAAAACAAAAAAAATGGATCGTTTATTTAAAAACAAAAATTATGTTTTGTTTAAATATTATTCCAAAAAGAAAAAGAAAAATAGAAATTTAAATTTGAGGCCTGTTTGTTTTTTTTTTTCTTATATTCAATTTCATTCATGTAATATACAACACAGATCTACCGACAGACATATAGACATATGTTTACATTGCTGGACTATAAAATATTTTCTACTTTAACTTAATTTACTTTGGTTATTAGTACCTACCTATAATTATAAATAGAAATAATTTTAGTAGTTGCATTACATTTATTCTATTTACATTCAATACTCCAATTTTTGTTTGATTAAAACATTTTCTTTTCTTTTCTTTTCGTTTTTTCTT
The DNA here is from genome assembly GCA_011634745.2 of Catotricha subobsoleta. NCBI lineage: Eukaryota > Metazoa > Arthropoda > Insecta > Diptera > Cecidomyiidae > Catotricha > Catotricha subobsoleta. The sequence goes on along the minus strand of JAABKK020037490.1, from coordinate 33,862 downwards.
TGTCGTGCGTTAAGTGATTATGTCTTCTTGTCTTTTTGTGTTTGCTGTAAATATTGTTAAGTGTGTAAAAACAAAATTTCATAAGTAAAAAATAAAAAAAATATATATAATAGAATAAATAAATAAATATGAATTTGAAAATTATGAATGTTTTTATGACAACACATAAAGCAATTGAGAATTATGGAATATAATTATTATAAGCATAATACAATTTTATTTTTTTTTTACTTTAAATTCACACTGTAATTGATATTCAATACTTAAAACAGTTTTTTTTTATTTTTCTAGAAACGCAATCAAATCTAATTTGAAACATAGACATCACTAAATGCTTAAATTGTATATTTAAATATGTTTGTGTGTATTCATTTTAAAAATGTATCTCAATCTTGTATAAACAAATCTAACTGTTTCAGTATAATTATGAACAAACTTATTTTTTTCTCGCTTTTGTGACCAATATTAACAAATTCGGTTATCTCGCATTGATACAAATATTTATTTTTTTGTTGTCATTGCCTTAAATATGATTTTATTACATTAAATATTAATTTTCAACAATCTAACCCAGATAACTTACATCATGTTCATTCATGTTTCCTTGCGTGAACCTGCTATATAGTTGAAAATAATAATAATGAAATTACTTTGTTGTGTGTTTTGTTCAAATCGCGGCGTATATTATTTTTACACATGTTTAAATTTTTGATAGGTTTTTTTTGTTGTTGTTGCCAAAATGATAGTTGACACGGACAAAGGAAAAAAATCAAACTGGATCAACTGATATATTTTTTTTATAGCAGTTGCCATTCTAACGTTGATTATTATTAGATTGTTGTATAAAAAAAAAAAAAATAATTAAAATTATGCTTTTGGATAATTCAATATTGAAAATTTGTTTTAGATTGCATTGAAATTAGCGACCAAATAATGAGTTGATTGCCTCAAGATTTTCACATAGAGTTTTTTTTTTTTTGTTAGGAACTGAGAGTGAAATATGTCTATCTTTTCAAAGTGGTAAAAAGTAAATGTAGAAGATTCCGATAAAAATATGAACAAAAACTAAGTTACATAATTCTATTTTAGTCAAAAGCATTTTGAGTGAAAAAATTACGGCTGGGAAGTTTGTTTGATATGAGAACTGAATATAAACGACGATATTCATTTTATTTTCCTATCGTCCGTATTAATCTTAATACATTATTTTAAGTTTAACAGTTAGGTAATTACTTAGTATATATTATAAAATTGTAATTTGTGCAGCGCCAAACTGTCGTCCCATTAAATTACTTCGAGTCACATATATGCATGCGTCATTCATTTAATATAAAAATTATTCTTGTGTAATATGTAATTTTGTACCGAAAATTCTGATGATAATTATTTTACATCATTTAAAAAGCGTATAGATACTAAATTTCAAGGTAAATGAAGTTTCGACATAGATACGATTTGCTCTCTTAGTATGTTTTACACAGAAATAAGATAAGTGTCAGAAATAGAAAAATGCAAAAGAATTTTCTTAATATATGTACTTATTATAATGAGAAAAAAAAATTAAAATTGACTAAGTGTATAATTTTCAACTATGTTTCTGATATATAATAATAATTTTCTTAGAATTCAAAGGTGATTGTACTGATATTATAGCGCCTTTCAACAGTCATTTAAATATTTCCCGTCAAATGTGATCAAATTAATTTTTCATACTAAAATATACGTCATTCGTTATATATATTTTGTGCAACATTTGCACACAGGTAGTTTTAATTTTTTCTTCATTTTTTTTTCTTTATAAATATCCAATATTCATACAATGTAAATTGTTGTAGGTAGGTCGGTTAGATAGAGTATATACGCGCAATTTTTCAACGTATAAAACGTAATTAAATTAAAATTAAGTACGACGACTGGCGCCTTTTTATTTTATTTATATATATATATATATATATATTTTTTTTTTATTATTATTTTGTTGACCCAGTACAATAATAATGCACATTGTTTTCAGTTTACCACATCGCCGGAATATGCATAATATTTTATTTGAATATGTAATTGTATGGATTTATAAGTTATTGTGTTGATTCAGGTATGATATTCGCAATGTTTTAGTGTTTTGTTTTTAGATCGTACAGCTAATAAAAATTTTGATGAAAATAATGAGATTTTAGTTGATTCAATTAATTAATTAATTTGAACTCAATATTCTGCAAGATTATGTATGTGTGTATGCAGGGTTCGATTGATATACTCGTATATCAACTGATATTTTGGTATTTGATATAAACCAATTAGAAATTTATTAACTTTTTTTAAGTTTTTATATAATTTTTTTTTAAAAAAAAATTGGTTTTAAAAACTAATGGAATGAATTATAATTTGTTTACTTATTTTAATTCTGCGATTCATCTTAAAAACCTAAAAAAAAAAAGATAATTTTTCTTATTTCTTTTTTAGAAACATTGAAAAATATAAAAATATATATTTTTATAAGCTGGTGCAAAAATATCCGATATTTTTGATACATGTCAAAAATATTTGATATTTTGGCAAAATATCATGATATTTTCGAACCCTGGTGTATGTATGGATTTGTGTGCTGAATTAAATCAGTTTTTTTGACATTGAAGAGAAGTTTATTCAATTCAATTTGAATTTCTGACTTAAATATATTTTCCCATCAATTAAGAGGAGTTTTGATATCATTACTGTAAAATTTAATGTTTTTTTTATTATTAATTGCATATTCGTTTTATTTATTATAATCCTACACAATTCCATTTAATGCATCTCGTTAGATATTTTGTTACATAATCCCCGCATTTCGACTCATAATAACAACCATCTACAAGCTACTTAAATAACTACTAACGTTTCTTTTCTGCATTTTGTAACTGTAACATATTAAACCTAATCAGTTGTGAACATATTATAACGTAAAAAGAATAAACGCATAACCTTTTTTTTTTTTTTTCAATGAAATGAAATTTAAAACGTTTTTAGCGACGTTTTTAATTCTTCAGTTACAAAAAAAAGAAAAACATAATAACTAAACATAACTATTTGTTATTGTGTAGCATATTAACAATGGCTATTCAATCATGGGAAGGTATGACGATCGGTAAAGAGGGATGTTAGGTAATTTGAGACATTCACTCATGTAATGGAAATCGACTCATTAACTTTGAACGTACAAAATAATGTGCTACAAATTAATATCGCTTAATTATGAATTGAATTTTGTTTTTCAATAACATTGGTCTTTAATTTTTCGTATTATCATTAACAATTCATTAATAACATTATAATTCTGTTTGGTTATATTTAGTGTTATAACAATAGCATTTCTATATTATTGAGTTTGAATGTAAACTGTCTACCTGCTATTGATGATGATGATGACTCAATACATTAACATTTCTATATTATTTTGAAAATCCGTACCTGCCTACACCTACTTTCTGAGAGACGAGGTCAATTATGTAAAGTCCATCCGCAAAATCACATAGTACACAGAAATATTTCGATGAAATTCCATAGCCATATTTGCAATGCGTGTGCTGCGTAGCTTGCCGCACACATCGAAACCATAGGTACGTTAAAACATAAATTCATTTAAAAGAAAGAAAAAAAATCACTTTCATTTGTTTGTGAAGTTACATTTTAAAATATCGATAATTTATTTTATTGAATTAATTTTTACTCTTCTCAAATATGGTTGTAGCAACAAAATCAAGTATGGATTGTTTTTCATTTTGTTGCTTCTATTATTATAATTTAAATCTCAACAGATGAAGTATTTAATGGTTGTCGCATTATGGTGGTCTCGGTGTCTGTATACACATTTCATGAATCTTATCATAAAAAAAAGGTTTACAATTCAAATGTTGTCTTGCTACCTTTTATGGATTGTGAGAAAATATATTCGAGTACTTATTGGTTATTTGTAGTAAGTATATGGCAAGATATATGAATGGCGCTATATTTAAAAGGTGTGAACTGAAATTCCTGCATTTATAGTTTGATCTGTGTCAATGGGCCAGAGTTTCTTTTGTTTTTATTTATTTATCATTCTTTCTAAGCATGTGAAATTTTTGCATTTGAACTATTCATTTTAATCCTTTTGCTTTTTCACCTATTTAGAAAAATTTTCAGTTTTGTATTCAATCGTATTCATAGTTTTTTTTTATCCCATTCCATTACTGCTTTAATCGGATATCGAATTCGAAATTTATGTTTTACAACATCTTAATACATAATTATTGCCGTTTATTCATCAGTAATCATAATTATTATTAATTTGTTAATTTCTACATAAAGGATTATCTATGCTTTTGTGTGAAGGATATACTTATGACAATAAGCAGTAGGTAGGTACATGAAAAATAATTCTTTATTATCATTAAACAATGAAACATGTTTGTGCACGTACTTTACTGTACGCCGCAATTTAAAAAATTTAGATTTTCGAATTTAAATATTATTATTATGATTTTTTTTTTTTACAGTTAAACAAGCAAAGAGTAAAGCCAATGAAAGATAAGCCGTAAGACTTATTACATGTACATTTTATATGAGATAAGAGACCATTAAAGGAAATAAAAATAACGAATGAAATTAAATTAAATATTTTTCTGTGGTATTTTCATAATTTTTATTTAACAATTATATCTCGGCAATTTCCATATCAAAATCATAATAATAATAATAATAATGATATACATTTTATGATGTTTTTGGTGCGTAAATATTTGTTTAAATTTGTTGATGACAAATTTGGGGTGATAACATAAACATTATGATAATTATCGTAAATATTATTCTAAATATAATAATATAAATATTTTGTGTGAGTTTAAGTTAATATGTTTTGATTTATTACCATTAAAAGTTTTTCTGCTGTATTTACCATAAAATATAGCAATATATTTTTTAGAAAATGAAAAAAATGTAATCCTAATCAAAGATTTCAATTTATGTTTTGTAAAATGACACGCGCACTGAATATTTCTTTAGCGAACGATTTTCCTTTTTCAAATGAATTTCTGTTTGAATTCAATGTAAAGAAAATATGAACATGAAGAATTTTAATTGTTTCATATTCGACAAATGACACTTACATAAGATGATTTTGTCTTAACTGATGAAAGTTGAACTATTTCAGCAAAACGTTAATAAATAATTCAACCGAAATTCATTTATTCATTTATTCACTTATTTTTCTAGTTATTTTGATTATGTTTAATTTCAATTTTGACAACGATTATGATATCGATATCAATTCAACAATAGCAAGTACTTACTTTATTTCATTACTGATTTTTTATTAATCGAATTAATATATTAATTAAATTACACTACAATTTGGCGGGGCAAT
>JAABKK020037490.1:0-28379 GCA_011634745.2 Catotricha subobsoleta | reverse complement strand
TACTTTATTTCATTACTGATTTTTTATTAATCGAATTAATATATTAATTAAATTACACTACAATTTGGCGGGGCAATCTTCACAACAAAATATACCGCATGCCCATTTAATTCAAGCCTTTTTTTTTTAAATAAATTTTATTTAGAAGTAAATTTTGAAATTCATATTATTATTAACTGGTTTTTATTTAATATGTATGGCATCGCGCACTTCTGCAGAATAGATATTAACATAACAATATATAGGTATTTTTTTATATGTTGAATAAAAATAAATACCATAATGCGAACACAAACAGCAACAATAATAACAATAATAATAAACGAATACAATAGAAATCGAAAAAGAAAGCAAAAAAAAATAAAATTATAACAGAAACCAGAGAGGCCTAAAAATAAAAATTCATGGCCGGACGGAATTGTGAGAGACTCAATTGTTGATTATATTATACAAGATCTCCCCGTACAAATATTCTATACATATATATTTATATAATTGTATATATTTGTATATCGTGTATATTGCACATGCTGACATGCATTTATAATATAAACCAACCGACAACGGTAGGCGCCAACATTTTAGTGTGACAGGTGATCCGTAAAAACGAGACAATTCATAATAAATATAATAATAAACACTAAAATAATATAATATAGCATTAATAATGAATATAACAACACAGTGGTAGACTGGTTATTGGATTATCTAAATCTATTTTAGATATTTCTTATATAATACATGTACAATGTACATATAGATATAGATAGATATTATTTAATATTTTAATGACAGATTTTTACTAAATGCAAATTTCAATATATATATAGGTAGGTACATTTAACTATAATATAACTACTTACATATTTTTGTTAATTTGTTGAAAACATTTAGAATTAATTATGAAATTGGCGAAAAGATGTTAATTTAAATTGATATTTATCTTGTTCAATGTGCAGCAGTTTCATACGAAAATATCATTTTAATGGCTTAAAGTTTTCTTTCTTCGTTTTGCTTTTTTCTTATCGCTTAAAATCATAAATAAAGAGTAAATGAAAAGTAGCGGTTCTTCGCTCTACCAGGATACTTGTTTAACATGTTTGATTATGTTTTATAAAAATGTCGATACAACAACAACAACAACAACAAAAATAAGAGATTTTTTTTTTTTTTTTAAATATTCTAATAGTAATAAGTATTCTATTTGAACGAAATTGCTTGGGCACCCTCTTCCAATATACAAAATTTAATAATATGGCGGTATATTCGGTCTTTTAATGACATGTATAAATAATAGAAATGTCTATTTAAGAGTAAAAATTTATTTTTAAATTTTATTTTCGGCTGGTGTTCTGTGTGGTTTTTTTTTTTAAATATTTTGTTAATGTATTTCATCTTTAAAGAAAAAAAAAATCGAAATTGTTTTAACATTAAAAATGATAGACACGATGAGATGACCACTTATTTATTTTATTCTTCCCATTTTGTTTTTGTTTTTGTTTTTTTTTTATTATTTTATTATTTCAAAATATAATAAAACGCTGCAGGCATCTATTTCTTCTTCATTTTCTTTTATTTTTTTCTTTTGATTTTTGGATTTTTTATTTGAAAAATACATATCTTGAATAGTACGCGAATGTTTGAATCTAATTTGTTGTCCGTCGGTTTTATGCATATTTTATTTTGTGATGTGTGCGTTCCATGAATTAATTGACTTGATTGTTGAATGGAATGCAGAAAGAAATGTTACATGCACACGCATATGTTGATTAAAGTGGCTGATTAATAACGTCATCAGTTACATATTTTTATTGTTTTTATTTATTTATTATATGTGTGTATTTATTGGATTACAAACGACCGCAAATACAAATAAAACGTGACTATTTTCAAATTAACATAATATTTTAATTAAATTTCGAAATAACTACAATCCGAATTATAAATATTTGAAATTTTAATTAATAATCGGATATTTTATTTTTTCCATAAAATTATGAATGATAAATGGTTTAAACGATATATGGACATAACGCGGATATATTTGATCGTAGATGCATAAATTCGGAGTTTGGACAATATTTAATTGAGTTACATTTTATAATATCCAAAACATTTTTTTATTCACATGTGAAATGAAATTCAATACATTTATTTAAGATTAATTCAAAATATGATTATTTTTATTTTCCTAAATAAATTCAAAAACCGTATTTTGAAAAATGACAAATATAGTCATAAAAATCACTTAAAATCATTCAAAACAAACTAGTTTATAACCATTTTTGAAAATATATTGCACAGGATTAGTAACTGAGTCATCCGAATCTTTCGGATGATAAATATGTAATAATTTTCGGTAATGAAATACTATGTAATTCTACATTTTGATATTAAATTATTACAATTCAAAATTAGCTTATTATTAATTATTTAAATTTTATTTGTATTGTTTTTTTTATGAGAATGATATACAAATTAAATGTTTGTTGCAAATAAAATTACATAAATCTTATAAAATGTAAATAAATAAGTACCAATGTCTCCATCCATAAACCACACTAATTTATGGAAGAGATTGTTTTTGTTTTTTTTTTATTGATTTATTTATTTTTTCATATACATATTTTCTTTTGCTTCATCTGGTTTGATTTTAATTATGTTGGTTGTATTAAACTGGTATTTAAGTTTTGTATTTCACCATTCTGATCTCTTCTATCTTTACTTTAATATTTATTTGATTTGGTTGAATGTTATTTCTTTCATTGTATATTTTAATGGTATAAGTATTACGTCTAGCAATTTAATATGTCGAGAAGAATTAAATAATAAAGAAAGGATTAAGTATATAAAATTTAATGCAATATTATTATTAAGCATATAATCAACAGGACATATAAATAATGTTCACTTTTATTATTACATATTAGTATTTGTTGTATATTTGGTATATACATAATATGAACGCCATTATGGGAAAATAAACTTTTATTTTTATTTAATTTTCTTGTTTTCTTGATATAATAATAACGGAACCATTTCGCAATATTATCAACTAACTATTATTGTACATGTACACTAACTTACATTTTTTGTATTCAATTCAACCACTATGTACCTAATAACAAATTTCACAATGACATTTTTGTAATAAATTGAATGGAGTGTAATCAAAGCCTAGTTTGTGCATTTACTTATGTTAAAATATTTTGTATATAATTTCAACGTATGAATGATGCTTTGTTTTGCACTTGCTATTCAACAAAAAAAAAATTAAAAATTCTAAAATGTTTACGAATTAATTCATACTTTTTGAGAAGTGCATTGGGAACGTATATCTTAATCAGATCAATGCAGATCTCAGTTTTATTTATAAGCTAAACTTAGATTAGATCCCTTTCATACGAGCCTATTCATACAGCCTTATGTGTCAAATTTTCAGGAAAACGAACTTTAAAAAAAATTAAAAAGCAAAGTAAGATTGTTTGCTTTCTAATTGATTTTGCTGAGCATGTCAGCATTGTTCCAAACTGAAGATGGTAAACTAGTGTATTTAAATTTGTTTGTAATTAATTAAGTGTTCTTAATGGCAAATTAAAAGTAAACTACAAGTACGTTTATTTTAGAAAACAAACCTAGAAATCTGATCCTATGTGTGTGTTTCAGAGCAAATTAAATATCTTAAGTGCTTTCCAAACATAAACTTGAATTTTATTTGTTTTCATTCAAATTTTACACTAGGGAGTTACATTTTAGACCACTTGCGTCAGCTACTTGTGTGAGGGCTCAAATTATGAGAATAATTCCATTTGTTTAAAATTAACAGTTAAAATGATCTATAGGAAAAAGTTCTATATTTAAATTGTAAAGTTGAAATAAAAACTATTGGATCAAATACATGTGTTGGATGGAATGCTGCAAAATTTCTCTATGTGGACTACCCAAATCAAGTGTTATACTTCGACAGATTATACTATAAAATTTATCATTTTCTGCAAGATCGGCCAGAACAGATCAATTTTAAGTTTTCACTTTTTATTTTTTAATTGAGGTTATAATTTAATTATTGTTGTCAATATGCGGCAAATACAAATTTAATTCAATTTTAACGAGCAACAAATTTTGCTAGATATGGTTAATTGAATTTATTCATTTAAAAATGATCTAATCTTTAATATATAAAGCCGATCTATAGACTTCGATCTAGATATGATTTTTATTTGTGATCTGTTCTGATCTTAGAATATTCTTTTAATCTAAGCAAAACAAGCAGACACTTTTCATATTATGCTTATTTTTAAATGATTTTAAACGGCCTGTTGTAGCATTATTGGGCTCTGATTTGTACCTACATCATTGGAAAATATACAATAATATTTAGAGTACCTCTTAAAATAAATAAAACGCAATATTAACAATAATTACAATAAAATAAGAAAACTTTTTTTTTTCACTTTATTTATTTAAATATATTATGAGCAAGTGCATATATATATATATAAAATAAATATATGTAGGTAGGTACCTTCGATTTGAAAAAGCATCGTGTAATTTGCAGGCATAGAAAATCGTAAAAAAAAAAGATTATTATTAAATACCGATATATGTATTTCTGTTTGATAGTGTACCAATGGTGCCCATAGCTATAAAATAAATGTTTTAAAATTTTATTACTACATTTTCACAATAAACATAAAACATTAAATACGTAAAGTGTTTAATATGAAAATGTGGTAAAATACTCGTTCACATACAAACACTTATATAAGTTTATTTATCACTGATGTAGAGTTTTGTGTTTTTAAGATTTTTATTTTTCTTAAGTATAAAATAATATTTTATTTCAATTGGTTTTGTATTTATTATGCTTTTGTAAGTTAGAGGTGTGTTTAACTCATTGTTTTAGATTTAATTGAATATTTTATGAAAAGTTTTATCATACCTACCGTAATTTATGTATGAATTGTGAAATGAAATTACAACTTATTCCAATTAGACACATAAAGGCTGTTGACAATTAAAATCCTTTACACATCCTCTCATTATTTCATAACGGTCTGCCATTCTTTTTTGTTTTTAAATAAAATTATTTTAATTTATTATAAAATAAGTAAATATTTTAGTGCCGTTCTCCGTTTAATTTACCAATTTCATTATTAATAATTTATCTACTTTAATTATAATAATTTTCATAATTATTAATACCTGCCAATAATAATATGAATCGTGCTCTTCGCATATACGAGTAATACAACTTTAATAAGTGATATTATTTATATTAAATACATAATCAACTATCGGTTCAAAAAAATAAAACATTACAGATAAAAATTTGCATGTGAGGCGCCTTGCCTTGCCTGGTTAACTTAAATAAATACTGGCTTTAAATTTGTGAGCTGGTTTTTTTTTTTGCAATTATTTTTATTTATTATAATTTATTAGGAAAATAACGTTTATTTTTATTCACCAAACTTTTATAATTTTTTCTTTTTGTTTTTGGTAACGGACATTTAAATTACATACTTAAAAATATTAAAATAAATTAAAATATCGTTCGTTTCGATAACGAATTCAAATAAATATTATAATAAATGTGAAACTCGTAAGCTCTAAGTATAATATGGAATTGTGTACAAATTCTCATTGCTTGTTGTTTTTAAATATATTTGTAAATTATTTATGAAATAATATTAAGTAGGTGGTGTTATGTTGTGCTACTGTCAACAATATTAACTAACTTTTAACAATATTGAATATAATTAAGTGATGAATATTAATTAGAAAATATTCTATTTTTAAAGTATGTTAATTAATATTTTAGCCGACTCAATATATATTTTATGTGCACGTACAAAGCATATTAATTATATAAAATATTAAATAAAATGGAAGAGACAAGAAAAAAAAAATTGAAAAAAAAGAGTATAACAATTTATATATGCGTCAGCGACAGCATTGTAATAATACCGTGCCGTGCAATGCACGCTTTTAATTTTAATAAAGAATTTTAAGTGTTTTTATTGACCAACAGCAACAACACATAATAGACAACAAAATGTATTATTAAGTTTGCAGTATTTGTTAATTGTTTGCTTTTTTTTTCAACATAATTTTCTTTCAAATCACGTATTTAAAACACTTAAAGTTTTCATTTTTGTTTTTTTTTTCTATTTTATTGTATATTTGTATTAATTTTTTGTGAAAGAATCTCCTTGGTTTGATTCTTTTTATAACTAATTTCAATAAAAAGCTATTTAAAAAAAATAATTAAATGAATGTAAATTCCACTGAACCTGAACACTTAAAATTGAACAGTAGGTACCCAGACATCACTTAACTATTTCTATTAAGTTTTTTTTTTTTTTTTTTCTATACTGAATATTGTAAATGTTGGTTGGTGGTAGCTGGCATTGTATCTGCTGTTATGACCATATTTGTGTTATTATCGCACTGAAACTATTAATTAAATACGCAATTACAAATTTTATTTGTGATAATTTACTTATAATTTATAGTAATTATTCATTTATAATAAATTATAACTCTTAATATTAATTTGAAATGGGTGTAAACGGATAATATCGTCAATGAAAAATAGTAACACTTTAAAAACAACACATAATGTGATATTTATGTTATGTCAATTTAATGAAATATTGGCGTCTTGGCACTACTTTAATGTGATTAATTGACCAATGGTGAATAAGATATTTAAGTTTGACGATGCCAAAACATTTTACTTAACATAAGTCGTAATGTTCAAAGTATTTAGTAAAAAAATTAAACAAAGATTTGTTTAAATGGAATTACCGTAAAATCTTATTTATAAGAACAAGGAACAACATAAAAGTCGACAAAAACTCTCTACAACATACAAAATAATTCGATTAATTACGAATTTCTAATTTCAATTTGAATTAATTTTAGTAATAATTTTTTTAATTGTGGTTTGTAATTAATCAGTTTTTAATTTATTTTATGAAATTTTATGAATTTTTTTAATTGCATTTTATTTAATTATTTCTATAAAATTAAGTAGGTTAGTTTTGATGTGACTTGTGATAAGAGTAAAAATATTGCATAAAATGCATAAATTTAGAAAAGATTTTGTTATTTCGCTTCTACTTTTCTGTTTGTTGATTCGATTGAAATATTTTTTTTTTTAATTTTAAATGGTAATTTTAATCATATGTCATTATTATTGCAAAATAAAGTGAAGTTTTATTACATTTTCATTTTATTGTCGATTTTATTTGTGCACACACATTTTGTATTAATTTCAAAACATTTGATTTCGTACAATTGAATTATGAAAAGAAAACTGAATATAGATAATATTATATGAATATTGTTAATACGATTCGTTTGAAATTGAATTTTTATATATTAATGATTTGTTTTGTTATTGGCCACTTGAGATAAATATCAGGAGATCTAGAGGTTAAATTGAAGGTGCACATAAATACAATAAAATATTAACAAAAAAAAAACTTTCCATTTTTAATTTAGTTAAAACATAGAACACCCAACGAAAACCAACACTAAGTAAGACAAGTAAATGAAAATAAACTTTCTTTTTAAATATATAAAAAATATTTATTTTATATACACCTTATTATTTTACAATGTCAAAAATACACGTAACTTCCAACATTGTGTATAATTTTTGTTGGTTTGTACAATAGCGATAACAAATAATACAAAAATTTATTATACATATATTCACACCTGTCCCGTTTTATACATATAATTAATTTAATTTGTAGTGAACGAATAAAAATAAATATAAACAATAAATAAGATGAAATGGTTAACCAAAAAAAAGAAAAAGTGAAGACATTTGAAAAACTTCAAAATGAATTATTATTATTATAATTTAATTTTTATTAAATTTTTTTTTTTGTATTCATCAACCGTTTTTTGTCCATCATATACTTGGATATATTTGGATCAGAGGATAATTATTGAATAACCAATTGCTTGTAATGTTTTTCAGACATAATGAAAATGTGCACAGATGGACGACAAACATTGCGTGACTGTAAATAAAATATAAATAATGATTAAAAAAAAAATAATAATCTTTATAATTGCAAAAGAAAAAATACTGCAATACTTACACGTTGCACAGTGAAAATGATGTTAATAATAAATTTAAATTTATACAAATTATCTTATAAGAAGTACGAAAGGTGCTGACTATTTTTATTACTGTTACTTTTATGAATTTTAATTTATATTGCTTTGAAAGAGTTTTTATAATGGCACAATACCAGCAATTTTCTACTTCTACTTCTTCTTATTGATATTAAACGGATAATTATTAACAAAACCGATGCGAACATTCAATTGAATATAAATGACGATTCTTAAAGTTTTTGCATTATCTCAATATTCTCTCAATATTGTATTTTTACCCAAGGCTTTTAAGCTGATGACAATTTAATTAATAATATTATAGTTTTCTTATTAAAATGAAAATATTTTCTAAACAAAACAACAACAAAAAAAAACTTCATATTCCAACAAATTCAAAGGTTAAAACTTTCTAATCGTTCTATTTCTAATTAAATTGAATTGTCAGTTTCGAAAAGGGGTCATGTCCTTTCTCTTTCAAACTATAAGGAATCGAAAAAAACGATTTTACTCTAACCTATTTTTAAGAATACTACATGAGTCACTTATAATGATAGTAGGTGGTAGTAAATATTTTGAAAATTTTCTGTACTGGCTAGATCAAATTTGGTACCTGAAACAGACATGACCCCTTTTCGAAACTGCCTATTCATGCTGCAATATTTTTTTTATTTAAATATTTACCGACACCGACAGACCTTTACACGGGCTATAAAATTAACTTGTCAATTAATGTATCAATGTTTTTTTTTTTTTTTTTACATTTTCTAGACAATAAATATGCATCATATGCAATTTTGCTGTGTGAATAAATTAATAAATTAGTTTGTTGTGACTATGATTTTGTTGTTGTTTACATTTATCATTAATTCACAAGACCAAAAATAATATTTGATTTTTTTTTCTGTTTTATTTAAACATTTAAGTAAATATCATTAACTCATCATTATTATAATAATGAATGGGAACGACAAAAGGAAACTTATAAAATGAAAAAAAAAAAGTAGAAACTGAATGAGTCACTTAATTGAATTCAATTTTATTTATTTATATTTTTTAAAAAATAAATTACATTTTTCGGATAAATAATGCATTAAGAATAAGTATATTCTATGGTTTTCTGCTTCTCTTATTTCTGTGTGCATTTCAGTTTCTTTGCTTGAATCTTCTGTAAATGGTCATCTTACCCATAACTGATGTAATATATATATATATATATATAAAAAATTTATCGTACCCATCCGACTTACATGAAAACAGGTAAAAATAATATTTGTACCTACAACAAGAAATTTATTTTCTTGTGAGCGTTGGTTTTTTTGTTTTTTGTTTTTTCATCTTGGTTTTGTTTTGTGTGTGTATGTGCTTCTTTTTTATTTATAAAAACCACTTATGAAAATACTGTTTTTTTTTTCTTTTATCAAAATCTTATCAGTGCACTTAAAATTTAAGTTGAGACTCTTTTAAGTTCATTTTCATCTTCTTAGAAGTCTCCGGCCATTTATATTGTATCAAAATAATTAATGCGTTTTCTAGTCTTTATACATTTTGTGTGTATTTTCTGGAAATAAAAAAAAAAAAAGATGATGAGAAAAAATTTAGATTATAGCTCTTAATGCAATACTTATAAAATAATATATAAATATATACGTACTACATTATATGTAATATATGATTGGTGCGTTTGGTGTTTCCTGTGTTAATCGTATTGATTTAACCAATTTCAATTACATTAAAGTATTTACTTAATGTATTTTAATTCTTATTCAAGAAATTTATCTTTATTGGCATTAGATTTGATACACACTAATTACATCTTTTATGGATTCGATTAACTAAATATACTCTGTCAAAGTTAGAAATTATTATCGATGTTGAATGTCTACGTCTATAAGTGTAATACATTTTTTATATTGACCGCAATTGAATATAAATTACGTAAAATTTAATTAATTTCATACAAAACATTATTTTTGATTCTTAATTGTTTAAAAAAAATAAACTAATGATTTACTTTTATTCTTCTTTGTTTTTGGTGAGGTTACATTAATGTCTGTGCAAACGATGTTTTTTTTCTTTTTTGTATGTACAGAATATAAAGCAATTCAAAGAAATTAAATTTTAACTAAAATTTAAAAAAGAAAAAAAAAACTTTTAAAAATCTTACAAAGCCGTCTGATTTATTTTCCGTCTTGTCTATACCGTTGACCGTCTTTAAATAAATTTCAATAGAAAACAATAGTTAATATCAGCGCAATCTGTTTTATTTTTTTTCCTTTTTTCTCAAAGAAAGATAATTTGGTTTTAAATCACGAAATAAATCTATTTAACGTCATTTTATTATCTCGTCACCAGAAGAAAGTCATTATTTATACCATTTTAACAGAAAAAAAAACAAAAAACTTGAAAACAAAAAAAGGTCGCTCCGCTCCGTCTTATAGAAATTTGGAAAAGAGCACAAAACAGCAGTCTGCACTTAAAGAACTATTTTCTTCCAATTGAACCATACGTACCGTCCAAATAATATAATTTTCTATCACTTTCAAATTATTTTATGGGTTTAGGTAGAGTATGTTTCTACCGTATGATTTCTGTTTACATTAATATTTCTGTTTATAATAATGCGTATTGAATGTGTGCAGACATTAAAAACGAACTACATAGTTCTCTTTTTTTTTAACAACTTTATTTTTTTTTTTTAACAAGAAAACAATAATTCATCGAAAATTGAACTTTTTTTTTTTGGTTTTGTTGAAAGAGACTAGACTGGGTACCAAAGACTGACAAAGTGTATACATGGCATATTGCCTATTGCCTATATATAAACAGAACATGATATATACGGATTTATAAACAATATGCGTAACGCACACTAAGTCAAAATGTATAAGAGGTATCTATTATATTATCATTACAATATGAATATGTCGAAATATGTTTTTACGAAATAGACAAAAGATTGCTATATTTTCTTGGCGCCAAAGAATAAAATAAAAAAAAAAGACGATTTTTGTTGTTGTTGCTGTTCAAATTCTATGTGCACATTGTATAAGCAATATAGGAAACATTAAAAACAACCCTCTTTATTTATATGTTATATATGTATTATGTTTTTAGTATTTTTGTTATTTCATTTTAATACCTTTAATGTTTTTTTAATGTAATTTATATATTTAACGTTGAGGGGCAATTTTTATTATGCTGTTTGTTTTTAAAAGAAAGGATTTGTATTTGTATATTGTATATATTCACATTTTTTTTTTTTAACGGATTATCGTCAAATTAGTATGAG
Source organism: Catotricha subobsoleta (assembly GCA_011634745.2). Classification (NCBI taxonomy): domain Eukaryota; kingdom Metazoa; phylum Arthropoda; class Insecta; order Diptera; family Cecidomyiidae; genus Catotricha; species Catotricha subobsoleta. Next base: position 16,951 of record JAABKK020037490.1, on the reverse strand, counting down.
GATAAAAAGGTAACAAAAAAAAAATAGTTAAAAGAAGATATTCCGGAAAAAATGCTTTAAAAAAAATTTCGTACCAATTTCAATCTACTCGCTCTTGTATATCTAATTATTGTATAACAATTTTTAATATAAATGTTTATACATATTTTTGAAGAACGTTGAAGTTTTGATTGTATTATCCGTTAAAGTTATTCCGTAAGCAATAATTTTATTTCTAATGATTTGTGTCACGTCATCAATCTATCTATTGGATTCTCTATCGTTTTTATATTACAGTGGAACCTCGATTATCCGGCAGCCACGGGCACGGACCCCTGCCGGATAATCGAGACAAAGCGAATATTCACGTATTTTCCGAGGAAAATTATACAATTTGTCGAAATTCAAAGTTCTTAATGGTTTATAAACATAACATGTAGTATGCGATGAGATCATAAACAACGATCATTACGGTTATAAACAGTTCATTTTTCCTACATAATATGTAATAATATTATTATTATGTATACTGTATGTCTATGTATATATACAAAGTAATGAATTCTAAGCTAAAATATATATATACGCCGGATAATCGGGTGACGGATAATCGAGGTTCCACTGTATTCCAATTTTAATAATTTTATTTTATATTTAAATTTAATCCATTTCATTAATTTAATTATATTTCTCTTTTTATTTTTTTTCAGGTAATTTATTTGGATTTCTGAATAAAAGCAATTGAAATGATATTTACGTATTTTTATTGACTACAGAGCAATATTAAAATCCATGGGCGTAAGTAAAATAAATTTATTCTAAATTTTGACGTAAATAAAATTTCAATTTCATAACTTTTTACTGTTCTTTAAGTTTTTTGCTGAATGAAAATTTTATTTTTTTCATTCTTTCTTTTTTTAATTCCATTCGTTCGGATTTGTGACACAGCAAATTCAAACAAGTTTTCGAATAAATTCTAATTGCAGTAGAATCAATTAGAAATTATTCCTATGGATGATTTGGTGAGCTGTAGTTTAATCCTGAGTACGAAATTAAGGACAAAATTTCCGTAAAAAACAGTATACTGGAAAAATTCTACTGTTCTGAAGATTAAACGAAAAAAATTTTAGAATTCTAAAAATCAAAAAAAATAATTAGAATTCAATTGTCCATAATTCACGATTAAATTTATTTACTTACTGGACAATCCCATATGTAGCAGTGCTGACAGAGTACATATCGCTTTCAATGAAGTGCTGTAATGCGAAATAAAAAAAAAAATACAACAGATTGCGAATTATTCACGTTTTCTTTCTTTTTATATTTTTATATTTTTTATTTTATCGTTAAGTTTTTCTTTATATGTTTTGTATTTAAATAATTCCAGTTTTGTGTTAGAAAGAGTAGTTGCAAAACTTGAAATTGTCACCTGTTAAAAATCCATAAAAATAGTCGATTTTGCATATCTCTGTCTATCAATATTTTGTACATATTTGTTTTTCTATTAGTGTCGATTTTAATGTGATTCCGATAGATTTGGACAAGATAATTTATTTTTATGTATTTTTTTTTTCTTTTTTTACTGTCGTCTTTAATAAATATATTAAATTTTAACGATTTAATCGTAACACAAATATAACCAATTTCCTAATTTTAACATTTTTTCTCCCCGGTGGAAAAAAAACGATTATTTAATTTTCAGTTCACATTATCTCTCATTTTATATTTATTAAATTAATAAACCGCCGGCAGGAACATAGTAAGCGAAATGAAATGAAGCTATTGCAAGAAAGAAATGAACATAAAAATAAGAACAAACTGAAATGTGACTTTATTTCAGTCGGGTGTGCATAATTTCGTTTTATTTTTAATATTAATGAAAAATTAATAGAATAAACTATATTCGAATTAACACGGCCTTAACTTTTGCGTAATCCTGTTTCTGTCATATTATTGAAAATTTAAATAAAAAATAAAACACAAAAATGCATATTTTTTTTTAATTTTTATATATATATGTGTCGAGTGGAGAGCTGTGCAACATCAGCCTAGCACTTCAATTTAATTTATGTAATTCTTTAGTTGCGCTTCATTATATTATTTATTTATAATATACGGTTGTTTAGCCGCAGTTAGTGTAAAACAGCAAATAGCAGCCAGATAGCTGATAGATTTTAAAATTCATATTATTGGCTGAACGATGAATATGTGGTGTGTAATGTCTTTTTTCAACTCAATGACATTTTATTTTTATTTATATATTTTTAAATGTGCGCGGTGGTAATAAGTGGCGCCTAGTCTGGCCTAATAAATTATATAAATTAAACAGAAGAAAAAAAAAACAACAACAACAACTACAACAAAAACATGAAATCATGTAATTTTTGTGTTTGCGTGTTTCTTTGTTTTTCTGGTGCGCAGAAGAAAAAACAACTGTGAATGCCATAAGTACTTAAAGAAAAAAAAACAACAATGCTTAACATTTCAAATCTCAACGAACACAAAAAAAAAATGATAGAAAAAGATGACTAATAAAAAAATTATTATTTTTGTTATTTCTGGTTTGATCACCAATTGCATTCAGGTAAATCAAATTATTTTATATTGATTTTGATCGGTTAATTTATGATCGGTTAATTTATGATCGTTTTAAATTTTAGAAGGTATTTTCGTACGATTTGTGGTTAATTTGTAATTTGTAGAAGTATGTATTCGTACTCAATAAACTGCGACATAGAAATGTAATTAATTTCATTGTTTATTTGTTTTTTTTTTTTTAATAAGTTGGATCAGAGATCGACAAAGGCAGACCCGATATTTTTGACGAACCGGTACATTTTACACTCTGTCGTCCATTGTGTTGCTCCTATGTATAAGTTGTGTATGAACGATTTCAGTAGTTTGGAGTAGTTTGCTGTTTCATATTTGCATCTAACTTCAAGATTCCATTAAGCGCTTCAGTTAGAATACTCGTCGGTTGATCATGGAGTTAAATACAAATATGGAACGGCAAACTATTCCTCTAAAAGTCGTTCATATACAAATTATACGTAGGAGCAGCTCAATGAATGATAAAATGTAAACGGTACCGATTCGTTAAATAATGCGGGCCGACCCGTGTCGAATCTGAATCGGATATACCTGAAATTTACACTTGAAAGGTTTTTTTAAAATTTATTTATTTTGGTTTATTCAAAAAAATTGTTTATGTACATTTAATTTAAAGCATATATTGAATTCATGTACAGCATATGCAATTATTTTCTATTAAAATTATAAAAAGCATGTATATAATTATTTTGATACTGAAGGTATTCATTATGTAGGTAGTTCCTTGAGCGAATTAGGTACTCATAATAAAAACAAAATGAAAGATAAGCCGCAAAGGCCCGTTATGCATCCCCATTTTTTGAGGTATATGGAATGGATAGCACACAGGTTCGCGTTTTTAACATTGCATCTTCCAGCCCTACCCCTCCACCCACCTTCACCAACTTATATTCCAGAAGAAGACGTCCTGTACTAGTTGTAATGCTAGTTTTTTCAGTATCATCTCACTTATTGGAATATTTATGATGAGAGATGGTTGAATGACTGTAGAATATGTATATCGTCCCGCCGTTTCTGTGTAACATAATTTTTCACATTACTTACTAGCGGTGGTGACTCTTTCCTTGAATGTCCGAAACAACTACATATTACTCACCAATACGTGTCGTGTTTTTTTCCGAGACAGTTCATAGCAGAATCTACGACCTAGTGGTGTGTTTCTGAAGTAACAACCACTTACCTAACAGTTTTTAACGTGTACTGCAGAATATACGGGACCGACGGTTTATAATGGTGCCCTCCGAAACACCCCCAGAGAGATTCCCACATATCATATAAAAATCATTTAATTTAAGTATTTTGTTTTCATTCCGAATAAATTAATGTCAAATTTAATGACGATTTAAGTAATTTGTTTTATTTAATTTCTTATTATTTTTTCAACAATTTGGAACATGACAAAATGTGAAAATAACATATTTTGTTCTTTAGTTCTCTGCAAATAATATGGACATTTATATATATATACATATATATTTTTTATTTTAGTGACATGTAATTGTGTTTCTGTGTGGCGCCCACACTCAATTTCATTCGTACATGGTACGTAACAATAATTTTTCGCATCTTTAATACATAAATATAAACATTACCGTGCACGGGATTATTATAATCTCACTGCTGACAATAATAAAATTGTAATAATTTCCTTTATAAAAGCGATTCTGAGTCGGGTTTTACAATGAAAATAAAATAATATGAGAAAAAAAGGAAAGATTAAGAGTAAATAAATTTCAATTTGTGTCATTTTATTTGGCCTGTTTCGATGCAATATTTAAGTATTGAATGTAACGCTAATTTTTTCTTCTTTTTTTTATATTGTAAGTAAGTACAAATTTTTACGATGCAGTAATTTTATTTACAACAAAAATGTGAATTTGTGGATAACATTGATCATTTGGCAGTAGGCATTTAAACACGCACAAGCAATGAATAAATGAACTGGAATTCTTTACAATATCAATCATCACAAATTTATTGCTTTCAGTTTTACATTTATTCAGTTAATGTTTAATTTAAATTGTAAGAAAATGGATGTGCAGTAAAGATGTTATTTGTATAGCCGAAGCGTTAAATGCTATAAAATTCTGTTATAAATGATTTGCAAGTGAATAATAAAACATTGGTTAATATTTTTTTTCATAAAACCATCATAATATTTTCTTAAAATAAGATTTTGTTTTGTTTTTATTTGCTTTTTTAAATATGACGATCCGGAAATGATTTGACAACAAAATAGAATTTAGTTGACAAAGACGCAAAGATAAATTGACCGGCATTGCTTAATCCATACTTATTTTCCTACTTTATTGATCACTCCATTCCACATATTGAAAACGTTCTTATTTCAAACTATTCAAATCGAGATTCAAATTTATTCTTAAAAATATATTCATAAATGTCGAAAAAAAAAATAATCGTATTTTGCCACAACCAAATATGTTCATTTACTGGTTGTATGAATCATTTCTCTATCAATTCAAATATCAAGAATGAGACTAATATTAACCACAATTTGTATAGCACTACCCACTGTCACTACATCTAACTAAAGTAGAGGGTCTTTTTTCTATTATTTTTTTTTTCTAAATTATAACATATTGACGCCTCGGCGTCCAGACGCCACTAACATATACATAATATGTTTATGCAATATTATAGAATTAATCCATAAATACGAAGATACAGAAAAGGGATCTTTTTTTTTGTTATTTTTCTTCATATTTTTTTTTTCTTTTTTTTATTCTAATTTAAAAAATAAAAAATACGCGTAGAAACATCGATTATTATGTAGGTTTACAGAGAATATCAATTCTAAATGAAATTTATTAAAAGGAGAATTGACAAAGAACTAAATAATAAACAGAATAAATTGTAATTGTAATTTTGTATGGCAATAAAATAATAATATTTAATTAGAATATTGACTGTACTTTTAAAAACTAAATCTAAGCTAAATCAAAAATAAAACGTCTTGATTTAAATATGAATTGAGACGAAATATTACAATTTGAATTAATGTGAATTGCATGAAAAACAATGGTTGTGTGTGTACGATGATGGTGTGACGGGCCGGCAACGACGCCAAAATGACGTGTGCGTTTTGTTGTTGGTTATTATTGTTTGTTATTGTTGTTGGGTTTCATTATAATTTTTTGTGTTGTTGTTATTTTATTTTATGGTATATAACGATTCAATCAGTCGTATATCTATCTACTTACTACCAACTATTTTACTATCTTTTATGTTACAAATATTTTTGTCAGAGTCAACATAGAATATAATATGTGACTGGGAATGCACTTATTTTATATCCGAAAAAAAAAAAAAAACGAAACGAAAAACCATTGAAGGGGAATTCATTTGGCGCCGTTACGATATATTTATACATTTTTATTTTCCTATTAAAATATTTATCGTATGGTTTATAATTTAAATTTGTTGGTTTGGTTCTTCTTGATATTTGTTTAGATTAAAATAATTGAATCATGACGATTTTTTTTGTTTTGTTGTTTTTTTTTTCAATTTATCAAACGAAGTACCCATTCAAAAAAAAATCATATTCTAAAATCCATAAATCATGTTGAGAACAATATAATGAATGTGCTGCGATAATTAAAAGCATAAAAATATAAAATTAGTTTTGTTTTAAATTATGATTTAAGATAATTTTATTTTATAATAGCTTAACGGATATATTCATTAATTATATGTTGCACATTCTCTACCATATTTATTAATAAAATATTTTAAACATAAATTCTAGTGGATAGAAAACAAAAATGCATAAATATAGAACTTAATATATGCCATTAAATGCGGTAAATAAAACAGTTCATGTTGAAAAATTATCTTTAAAATATTATTATAAGAACATTAATCAGCAATGTACTGTTTTTTTTTTTTTTTTTTGTTATTTAAGCCATTTTTTTTTAATAGAAATAAATTTAGAAATTATTCAATTTTGTTACACTTCGTTTCAATAACAAATAACTGGCTTATAATTTTATTTACACGCTTTAAAAATATAAATGAATCAAATTCAAATTAGTGTAATTCAATACAGTTAATTAAAAATATGAGAAGATATATATTTGAGATAAACCAAGAACAAAACAGAAGACGACTCAAAAAAAAAAAAAATCTTGGTAAAATACTTAAATATTAGAGTTTAAGGATGCAAAAGAGTTTTGCGCATAATATTTAAAAATAGATATTTATGCATAAAGTCATACAACATACAATCCTAAATCAGTTGATTTTACGCAGTTTTACAGAGTTTTAAATTAATTCGTAAATCAAATCTTTTTTCTTTTTTTTTTCAAATAATTTTAAAGTTTGATTTCTGGCCTGGAAAATGCATGAATTCGTCATTTCAGCAGATATTTTTCTGACATCGAAATTGAAGTAGGTATACGTTTATAATTGACGAATGTTGACTAGACAACATTTTATCAGTCAGGATATATTATGAAAATAATAGTAGCAAAGAGGAATAAATAATAATAATAAAAAGAAACAAAAACAAAAACAAAATAAATTTAAATTTAAATTTAATGACTTGGTACGGAATGTCATCATATTATGCGGTACATCTTTGTTTTCCTTTTTCTTTATGCCGCGCGCAAATAATTATAGTTCGTTTCTTTATTCTTATCCATCCATACTTAACAAAAAAAAAAGGAAAAGAAATAGAATGTAAGTCTGTCAGAGACCTATTATATTGGAAGGGGTTTAAACATAAATTATAAGGTTATATTGTTGTGGAGCGAGTAATCGACAGAGAGCATAAATGCTGAGCTATGATAATATCGTAGCTTTTACAATTTTCATAATTTTTTTTCTTTCAATATAATTATAAAATTACTGCAAGAATTTAATAATGTATGAGGTATTTGAATTCGTTCCTTAAGCTAAAAAGTATCTGAATTACCAAAAAAAAAAAAAAAATCTAATATCAATGGGTATAAAATCTATTTACTCGATCTAAAATGCTTCCGATTCAAATTTAAATGGAACATTAAATGCAATATGATTAATGGAAACTTAAAAATCATTTTCTTCTTCTTTTTTTTGTTTTTTAATATATACGACAATTTTCTATGTCATCATAATAAAAAAATCAACATCCATTAACCATAATTTACAACTGTTATATGTTTATGTTCATGTCCATCAATCTTCATTATTATTATCTCGAGTCTTGAGATAGTGATAAAATATAATGAATATATTTTATACAGAACACAAATACACGTACATTTGCAACATTTTTCAGTAAATATATTACATAAAAAAAAACGAAGAATATACGCATTTTAATTACCTCAATTAGTTGGGTAAATGTGCGCTTACGTTCTTGGTTCTTAATCGGATACAATAATTTTCCTATTATGTAGTAAAATGCGAGGAATTTGTTTATAATTGACCTTTACAGCTATAAAAAAAAGAAAAAAAAAGAAAGAAAGAAGAAAATAAAGAGTTTTGCACGATTATTAAATTTACGATAATTAACTAAAATAAAATATTCTGTGGCTAAACATCAATGCCATCTTTCACATAATTTCTACTTAAAATTATATTTTGTTTATTACCACCGCGATTCTGTTGCACTCTGTGAAATAAATAATTTAAATGATAATAGGAAACATTGACAAACATTAAATTATTGCTAATCAAAGATATTCATCAATATTCATGTAACATGAAACCACCGGTAAAACAAAAACAACGATAAAATATTCTAAGGTGCGGGGCATTTTACTATAATAGTTAAGTACATGGCATTCGATACAAACATATTTTTATCTTGAGCATTTGAATTTTTAAATTACCCGCCATTTAAGAAAAACGAAAAACATTTTTAATTTATATATCTTGGTAATTTAACAATATTAAATAAGATTAAAATCGTTTTTAAACGTGCATTTATTAGATTTTTATTATATATATATTTTATTAAGTAAGTTTTAACATGAAACGTCTATTCAGCGATTGCAATAGTAATGCATCATCAGCCACCATAGGTTTTGCATTTAAATTAACAAAAGCTATTTCGCACGAATACACTTTTTATGTTTTTTTTATTATTAAGTTAAACATCACATAGGTAGGTAGGCAGTTGCGCATTTAAGCTCTTAACCTCTTTGTACATTTTATAAAATATAAATATCGTAATGTTGAGATAAGGTTGATGTTTGTTGTGTAACTGTAAGAGTAATTTACCTGCAGAGATTTATTTATTGTACAAAAGTCAATGATGAAAATGCTATTTTTTTTTTTTACCTTTTCAAAATTAATTAATTGAATTTGGATAATGAACGAACATGCAATGGCATGAGATTTTCTTGAACATAAAATAAAGTAAAGATAGTCATCGATCGATTGTGAAACAATATTTAGAAGTCATGTTATTTAACTTTTTATTTCTTGGTTGTACTTGTGTATCGCTGAGAACTATATATATATTTAAATGGAATTATCAAAAGTATTATTCTGCATCGGTTTCTGTATCTGGTTTTTGAAGTATGTTTATAAATAATTTTATGTATAGGCATTTTTTTTTTCATTGTTTTATTTAGTTTTTTTTTTCATCAATTTCTAGTAATAAAAAATTATAGAATATTGTTAAGATTAAATATATTTGTAAATAACAGATGCAATGAGGTGCAATTCGCATAATTTTATCTTCCTTTTATGATAATAATCAAATTATTTATTTACTTTTTATCTCTCGTTCTTTGTTTTCTATTTTTATGATTCCTTTTCATCTTTTGCAGGTAGCTATATTGCATTTGGTTAAGGTCATATTGGACAAATCAATCGGTTCTATGTCTGCTTTCAAAAAACTAAATAAATAAAAATATGATTTTTACTAACCTTTAGTAAACAAGCTTACAATCGTATGGTACACGACTTCTTTTTTTTGTTAAAAATGTTACCAAATGACAAAAAAAAACAAAACAAACAAAAAATCATTTTTTTTATTCATACCGAGGGATAGAGCACTACTTGGAGTCAGGACTTGGGATTTAGAATCTTTTGATATTCATTTCAAATATTCCCAAAAAGGTTATGTCAGAGGCGGCGATTTGGTCTGGATCCTACCTCTCGGTTCATACTTCTTTTACTCAGAATTTTGTGGCCGGACATAGATCATTGACGTAGTCATAGATTTAGAATGTGTAAAAATTGAGAAAATACGAAGTGAACAAAAAAAAAAGGCCTAACCCTGATTTGGGCTCCACGATCTAAAAACGAAATATTTGAAAACCAAAATAACGATATTTTCACGAATAGAAAATTCTGTGTCTTTTGGTTTACTATCAATATCCGCCCACTAAATCTTTAGAAAAACCCATGTGGTCAAAAAGTACAAAATCGCTACTTTATTTTAAAAAAAAATTGAAATTTTTCAAAAATGAAGTTCAATTAAGAAAAAAAAAATTGAGTTTATAAGGTAATAAAATGTCAAATTTGTTCACTAACAGTACAGAAAATGTTTCACGCGAGGCTTCGTACTCTAATCCTAACACAAATACTATCTACCTGACCAATTTCTTAAATCGATACCGCGAGAAATACAGCCTGAGAGTGAAATAATACTTTTTAGCTATTCGTTTATTTTAAATTCGGTTTTATCTTTTTTTCGTTGTTTTGTTTTGTTTTTTTTTGGTTTTTGTTTAATTTCAATCTTTGATGCACCTCAATGCACTTTAGTGTAATTTTGCCTGCAGTCATCGAGAAAAGAGCAAGAGAATATAAACATAAAATTACATAGTAAATGGTTGAGTAACTCTATATCGGTCTAACCAACAAATATTGAATATGTTATTATGTTGAAATTAGAATTATATTCAGAGGAAAAAGACGCCTACTTTTTTCATGTATTGTTTTTGAAGGTTACCCGATTACCTGGATATGTAATTGGTTATGTTTGTGTTATCGATTGTGATTTTGAATTATTAAATTGTACAATTTTTTGAGCAATAGGAAGAATAAGAAGCATTAAGCACTAAAATATATTGATCTTAGAAGTCATAGCGTTCCGTCGAAAAACGACAAATTAAGTGCAATTACATAAATTTACATTACGAAAAATCGAACAATTATTTATGTATTTTTTTTAAATCATTGTTAAAATATTACTTAAACCTAGAAACATATAATAACAAATGCGAGAATCCATTTATTATTTATGTCTTTTTTTTTTATCTTTTGGCTTCTATTTTTTCTAACAATTTTTACATTCAACAATTTCAGGCACTTAAATATTTTCTTATTTAAACACACAAAATACTCTATAATTATCTTATGGTATTTATTATATGTTTTAAAAGGATGGGGCCGTGCTCTTCTTGGTGTAGTTTGTTGTCTGTAGTTTATTTGATTTCTTTTCTTAATTTTCTTTTGTGTGTGTGTGTGCGACTAAAGTTTGTCTTAGCCTTCACTCTACAGTTCAGTTCTCTATACTATTTAACTTATAATATTACTGTGGTAGACCTAACCATCTTTTATAATTTGCCGTATGTCTTTTAGGATACAGATATACTGCTTTATGCGTGCATTGCTTTTATTGCTGGTATATTAACAAAAAAACAAAAAAATTGTCTAAATATGAATATGGAGATAATAATATGGTTAGTTATGAACTGATGGTTTTGCTGCAAGTCATTTTTTTAGATAATATTAATATATTCTAGGAACCATTATCACGAAAATACCTTAGATAGGTACGTTAAAAAAAAAAGAAAGAAAAAAGAATTTCTGTATGGGAATACGGGGCTGTTTTTGATTTATGCATATTTTGTAGACATTTAAAATTATTTTTGGGTTAAACATTAAATTATTAGGTAATCTTATTTATATTACCTTTACTCTGTACCATGTTTCAAATAAATTGCCATTCGTGGTATAATCCATTAATAGCTGGATAGATCGATGCTAGAATATCTTTTTAATGATATAAAAATTACATTAAATTATTTTTCCTTCCAGATTCTCAAGGTATATGCATGATTTTAAGAGAGAAATAATTATTTTGCACTTTCTGGCAAATGAGGTATTTCACTACTAAATAATTGATGTTCTTTTTTCTTTGTAATATAAATTCAAACTTTATGCAATTCTAATCATATTAGCAAAAAGAGACTTATAAATTGAGAAACGGCTTAAATGAAAATAAAATATCAACACTATTTTTAAAAGAGTTTATTCATGGTAATGTATAATTTATATAATTATTTTTCCTTTCTTTTTCTTTTTTAAATATGTAATTTGCAATGTCTTGAATAAAAAATACGTATCAATGATTTTACAAAGATCATATTTACCATATATAATTTCATTTCACAATAAGAATTGCGTTGAGAAAGTAATTCAATTAGTATTATTTTTTCATCAATTTATTTTACTTTATTGATCTGGTAATTAGAGTATAGTCAGAGTCGTATGAGATTTGGTCTATTAAATGATTTACATTTTTTTTTGTACTAATCGACTCTGCTGTATATACAAATAACGAATTATTGTAGATACATATCTGTATATAAGTAAAGTGTATAAATATATATATATATATTGTCTGTGTACAATTGTACATATTTTATAATATTTTAATTGAAATGTAGTATGTCTGCAGACAGAAATAAAGGTAACCAGCCTACACGCCATTCATACAATAATGGTATAAACAAAAACATATAAAATGAATATACATAACATTCAAGTAAAATAGAGTTTCAATTACAAATAAGTATCACATTCATTATTATTATGAAATATACGAAAGGCAAAAAAATACTTTTTTTTTTATATTCCTTTGATTTTTTCGTTCAGTTTTTTTTTTATAATAAGGTTTACTTTGGCGCCACATTGAAATTTTAAATATTTTGTTTTTATTTCTGTTTGAAATAATAATGATATTAAATAGTTTTATATATTTGCTTATTAAGTTTTTTTTTCCTATGTCTTGACGAATCATCGATCCATAACTTATGAAAAAAGAAAAAAAAAATGATTTTCTATTGTAGACTTGCGTAAGAAGCAGAATGAATCACAATGGTGGCTTAATTTGAAAAGTATTGTCTGCGAAAAAATCTTTGTGTTGTAAATAAAATCTTATTTAACAGCAATAACAATCTTTTGCTCGTAATTATATGTCAATTAAAAAATAAATATTTTAAGAATTTGCTGGCAGCAAAAATAAAGATTTTCATTGAAATTATAGCAGGCATCAAAAGCGACACCGATAATTCTTTTTATGTGTTAATGTTTAAAATATATATATATATATATATTTTAACATTACGAAAATGAACCACAAAAAAAAATAAATAAATAAGTAAATAAAGAAAATAAAAAAAAATTAATAATCAATTGACACGTTTCATTTTAATATTATCTCGATATATTTCACCGTAAGGCAAGTGTTTTGTGCTTTGTAATATCTATATATTATAAATTCAATTCAAATTATTATTGTGTTATTGTTGTTATTTATAAACTAAAAATAATACATACCGCCGCCAATCCCGACAAAGTAATATATTTATATATTATTATTATTTTGTTATTCTTCTTTGTGGTACTTGTTTATAAATGAATTAGGGATGGAATAAATACAAATACCTTTTTTTTTAAAAAACTTATTTTATATGATTCGCCTGGAAAATTAATTTTCGCTTCTTTTCGTACAATGCCAGTTGAGATTTTCGGCAAATTTAGCAATGTTTAAAACCTGTCGTATCTGCAAGCCTTACATATGTCATTGTTGAAGATGCTTTGCTAAAATATTCTAAAATTTCATGTAAACTTGTGGACAACCCTGAGGAAGCAAAAAAATCATATTTACAATTTTTTTTTCTTTTTTCTTTTAAATGTATAATATTTAACCTGCCTGCGGCTACTTTCTTCAACTAACAGTTAAGTTATACATAATTTACGCTTACTAGATTATTACAAAATTACAATGAAATGCGCCACAAGTATCTTTTTACATACAGACAGACAGTTGACGTGTACGGCTGATAGTTTTGTATTAGATTTTGTTGAAAATTAAAATTAAAAATTATATATTATGTATTATTTCTATAATTTATGTTTCCAGTGGCGGGCCATATGTCGTATATATTCTTTTATGCATTAACTGTAGCGATTGTACAAGGACAAAATATAAAATGTAATTTGTAAATTTTAAATGTTTGTTAAAATTGAAATTATAGTTATTAGAACATTCATGTACTCTATTTATTTCCAAATAGAACTGAACTTACTCTACTTGCATAAAAGTTCATTGAAACAAATTAAAAAAAAAAATTACGCGATTTACGCAACTTACGTAAATTATAACACCTATTATAAGATAAGATACGCCACATTTGGTTTTATACAAAGAGTTGTCTTTATATAAATGAAGTAACCCAGATCATGCCATTCATTATACACGTATACGTAATTATAAAAATAATCTAAGTTTTTTCTTCATATGTCACTGATCACTTACTGCTGACTTAATAATTCCAAATCATATTTATTAAAAAAAAAAAAATGTCATTTTGATTATTTCAAATGTCTTAAGACACCCAGGTATATTTCCAGATTCATTACAATATTTTGCCTAAATAGCTTCTTTGAAAATCAAAATTAATTTCATAATAATTATAATAAGTGTGTTGTCGAGATATAAGTATTAAGTATAGGTACCTATAATGAATTTCTGAAGAATTTAAAACTATATCGGCTAAACGCTTTGTGGTTATAGACAAATATTCAAATGATAATTTTTTATTAAAATATCACGATATTTTTTATTCTTTTTAATTAAATATCATTATTATCTTATTTAAATGGCACTGACACACCTGCATTGTATTGTATATTTGTACCATGAGTATATATACGTTTATAAATGGCTTTTATTGTCATTTTGGTTGAAAACAAAACAAAACAAAAACAGATTTCTTATTTTATTATGTGGTGAAGTATAATGCATTAAATATTAAAAACACCACATAAAATGATGATGCAAAACTTTCAACAACTTTACAGTCCTATCATAAGAATTAAATATAATTAATGTTAAATCGTTAAAAATCAGTAAACGTTAATATTGCTTTAACAAACAAAGAAACATTGTTCACAACTTTTTTTTTTTTTTTATTGTCAAATAGAGTTTTTGCATTATTTGCCAATGAAATAATTTAATTCAAAAAAAAAAATTATTAACAAAAATGTGTTAACCATTTAACATTCTAGACAAAATACGAACACAGTGAGTAATGAACTCAAAATAATACTAATTTTATGATTCACAATATTTTCTTTTCATATATTTACATATAATATATTAAATCAACTCTGTTATACACAGCCCAAACAGTGAAACAGTAATTATGAATTAATTAATAGTCAACAGTTAAGTTAATGTTTCACAACATCAACGAAACCCAACAAATATAATAAGCATCTATAGTTTTTTTTTTTTTTTTTTTATTTGATTATGCGCGGGATAATGTTTACTTTATCGGCTTGTCAAGATCATTCGCGTGTTGTAGAGTATTTATACCGTGAGAAAATATTCTGTATGTTAGTTTTGAAATTGTATAATGCATAATAAATATGCAACGGTTATACATCAACACAATACAACAAAGTGATGAATTTTTATTTATTTAATTTTCCTTTCTTTTATTTTAAATTATGATTTAAGTCAGTTTTTGTATGTTTCCTTTTTCTTTTTTTTTAAATATGTGAATTTTGTGTCGTATCTGTATTTACGGTACTTATACTTTATTAAATGTTCTATATGGCTACATTTCGAATTTCTATACAAAAATATGATTTCCATGGAAACAAATAAAATCTTCATAGCTCAACATTAAATCTTCGAACTAAAAATATTTATTTGGTATATAAGGTGTTGTCATTTCGTTTATAGGGAATGGGGAAGGGGGGGGCAGTCTATATCGTAAACAACACTAAAGGCATACTAAGTAAATACTTTATACTTAATTTTGTATAATAATCTATGATATAAATGTATATAATATATATATAATTATATATACCTTAAGTCAATCAAACATAATAATAATAACATAACTTAATGCGGATATATGGCTCTTTTTTTTATTTATTAGGAATAATTTCTCTTTTTAGTGTGACATTGATGGTGTCAGTTAGCCTCTAATGAAAACGCAAATATTGACTTATTGTACACTTTAAATCGTAATGTCAACATCAAAGTTATTTAGAATGTATTTTTAAAGTTGTTCGGCAAATTTTATTGTATAATATGTTTGCTATTTTAAGCAAACATTGTAATTTATCATATTATATTGTTTCATTATGAGAAACAAAAAACTGTTTCTTTTTTGCCATTATTCAAGATGCGTCTTCTTTAAATGATTTATTAAAAGCCGTATATAATTACTAATTTATAAATGGCTACAAACTAAAGTCAAAGTAAAAAGTGTTTAAGTAATGGTATTGTTGCATTTATTTTATTAAAAAAACATCATTCTTTTTTGTGCAACTATTTATTTTTTGGTGAGAAAAATAAAAAGAAAAAAAAACAATTCTCTTTCTTTTTTTTTACCTTTCTTTAGAAGAAACTTTTCCATTTTTAGTGAAATGATATTTGACGCAAATTAATATTGCGCTTCTGGTTTTTTAATATTTATTAATTGATATTAAAAATAGCACAAAAGCCGAAATAAACTCAGGTCATAAAACATTAAGAATAAATATATTTGATAATATCCGAATATGAATTTATCGGATAGATCACTCATTAAAATGTTTGTGGTTATATTTGTGGTTTTATACGGTTACACAAAAGTCCCCTTAAATCATAAGCTTAAGAATTTTTATTTTTATTTTTATTTTTTTTGGTTTACAAGAAAAATCCATATGTCACACACGATTGTAAATAAAACACATGTCGATCAATCAAAAATGCACATTACATCGAAACAGAAGACGGACACATTTATCCATAAATATATCATACAATTCACATACATTCGATATTTGATTAAAATAATTTTCGGTTAACAAATAAAAAAAAAAAACAATTTCTTCATTTTGGTTTTAGAATTATTGTCTTATATTTTTATTTCAAATTAAATATATTTGTGTTTTATCATATATTTTGGGAGTATAACGTTAATGCTAAAGATTAACCATTAATATTTTTGTTGTTGCTATATTTTTATTGTGACTTCGGCTACGGTAGTTGATTAACCTTAAATTACAAAATGTATATTTGCTGGTTATATCATTATATGTATATTAGGGTGGATCGAATTTTTCAGAACTGCCGGTACCATCATTTTTTAAGTAGCATTTGGTCTCCTGAGTA
>JAABKK020037489.1:40832-73645 GCA_011634745.2 Catotricha subobsoleta | reverse complement strand
AAGTGAGAAAAATAGAAAATATTTCGCTTATGAGATGAGATTCACATTCATTGTGTTTGACGATTAAAAATCATTATTACTGTCTATTATTAAGTATGAAATGCCCAAGAATAACAATAAAGAACGACAAATTTTTAATTAAATTAATTCATTGGGTGATACATATATTGAAAACCATCGCAGATGAAATTATTCACAAATCATTAGAATGGAATCTTTAAAAGTACAATTGTTTTTATTGACGAAACTTTATATACTTACTCCACTTCCAATTGAATACAGGTAAACTTCCATCAAAAATTTAGCATTGCTTTTTATTTTCAACATGCTATTTATTTATATCACAGTCTAATTGACAAAGTATGCGATACTTGAATTATTGAAATATTTATCTAATTGTGAATTAATTTAATTAAAACACAATCACTATATATTATATAATTAAAATCATTAAATTTCAATGACAATTTTTTCTTTTTTTTTTCTTTCAAATATAAGTATTCGTTTTAGCAATAAATAAACAGTGATATTTTCCTTTTACATTTCTGATTTATTTTTTGTTCATTGTTTTTCATCCCCAAAAACCAATAAAGCCATAGAAAGCTTACACGCAACAAAACGCACGTCTTACATAAAATTCCCGATGGAATACTTAAAAGTATATTTATTCGGATATGATATTTACTACGGTCTACATTTTTATGAAACATGTAAAAAAAACAAAATAATAATAATAATATATATATATATATGTATATGTATATGTATAAGGTTTTTATAAATGTTAGAAGTAAGTATATAGATGTAACTTTGCTAGGCATGGCCAGATATATCTTTTTCAATAAGTTCATTTTTTGATAGCGCGTCGTAATAATATTAATATTAAAAGAACTTGCAATATCGTCAATTTTTTTTTCTTCTCTTTTTTTATAAATATATAAATATAACAAAAATGATGTACTGTATGGAACAATGTTGAGTTCTTTAGCTATATGTTTCAATAACACTAACAGGGGGATAAACAATTCCCATGTGATCCATCGTAACAATCAATCTTAGATTTTATGGCAATTGATCAAGAAGGCTGGCGAATCACAACCGCCCAGATAACAAAACCATCACTCGAATTCATGATTAATTTCAAATGATTACATTTTATATAAATTCATTCATTGGCTATATGTTTACGTTTAGGTGTGTAGGTGGGTAAGCAGAATTTTACTTTTTAAATATGTTTAATATTATTTATTTAAGCATTTCAACATTTTCTTTGGGTTCGCCTGGGTCTTTGTCTTTATCTCTTGTCCCTTTTATTTTCCTCAACTTATTTTACCTATTAAATTATAGAAATTTATTAATTGTTTTATTTTAATCTTTGAAAATAATTAAAGTTTATGTAAAGTTCTCTGTAAGAAATAATAATAAGAAAATAGTAATTAAATAAGAAACCGCTCTTTTGTTGATTTAAAATTAAAAGCCGTTTTATTCAAAATATTTTAAATTATATAATAGGTATTCACAAGTACTAAATATACTTAATTTAATAATAAAACGTATTATTTATACATAGAAAATTTATAAAACGAACATTGCATCTATAAGCAATAAGCAAAAGCGAAAATGGTTTTGTCCTTTGTTGTAGGGCACCAAGAAAAACACCACTTGTGAAAATTTCAAAAGGAAAATTACAATGGCCATTTAAGTACTTGAAAAGAAGAAAATTGATTAATTTCAAAAGATGAAAATTGTTTTCGTTTTTGCACAAGAAACGAGAGATAATACTTTGAAAAAGTTTTAAAGGATTCAATGATATGATAGCTGGAGTAGCTGGTAGTAGGTATCGAAACATTAATAGAACAATACACATTATATGCAAGAGCTACAAAAAAAAAAAAAAACAAAAAAGGGCTATTATAATAATAATTTCTTTCGTCTTTTACGTAAAGTAACATAATTGAATTCGAAATTAATTATCTGAATAAAAATGCTACATTTAGATAGCTATTTACAATTTATAATTTTAGAGAGTACGTTTTAAATGTACCTAATCATACTTTATGATTGTTGTGTGTTTTGTGTTATGAAACCGATAGAAAGGGAGATACTCACAAAAAGATGTACCTACTTTCATAAGGACTTGTGAATTATATACAAACCTAATTTTTAAGCTTGGCTATTGAAATATTAGGTAAAACAACGTTACTTGATATATGAAACATTGGTGTCTCACCATTAACATTTTTAAGATACTTAGCAATTGGGAAAATTTCTCAATGACTTCTTTTCACCCTTTTTAATAATATCATCTAATAGAAGTACAAATAGAAACAGAAGTACCTACGCTACGTACGACATAATTTATTTAGAGTTTTGTAGTTTATCGCTCCTTAATATTTAATTGTAAGAAAATTCGGATTGTTTTTTTTTTTATCTTTTGAATAAACCCAATATCATTTACTAGTTAGTAACTAGTATAGTATACCACGGTTCCAATTTATTCTCAATGACTTTAGCTATAGTATTTCGATTTGATCGGAATGATTCAATTAATTTCAAACACACAAACGCACATTTTTCTGTTCATAAATTACACATTTACATCACTTGTAAATAACATTAATAAATTTAAAGCTTTGCCATAATACAATTTCACACTTTTAAAAATTTGCTCATGTCACAATCATCATCAGTACCAATACAAAGAATTAAAGAAAAAAAAATAAATATTTTTCGTATTTATTCTCAGCCTATAACTGCTCTTGGTAATCTATCCCATTAGTCACACATTCACAAAAGAGAAACAAAAAAAACAAAAAAAAAACAAAAAACAAATCATCTTTAATTTTGATTACTTACATCTCAAAACAAAACATAAATATTTCGACATCATTAATTTTAAAATAATTTTTGATTACAACCTCATTGTGTATAACCATAACCATATATCTATATTTTTATGATGTCTTTCCGAAATGATTGATTGCAAGATCGAAATTTATTGTTTCCATTTGTATAAATTAGTTGTGTGATGTGATTATAAAATGAATAAAATTAGTCTGGGTAATTAGTTATGGTTTTCCTATATACCGGCACCCAGATACATTTTATACCAAAATGAAATAAAAAAAAAAATTAAAAAAAAAATAATAATAATAAATAAATAAAAATTAGAAAATTACTTAACTTGAAAAAGTAACAAAAAAGTAATTTAAGATTTGTTGAATTATAAAAAAAAAAACGTAGAAGAATATATAAACAAATTGAGTTGAACAGAAAAGTAAGTGGCGTAGGTTAAAAATTTGAGAACAATAAATATTTCAAACGTGTTTCTTTTTTCTTTCTACTCTTTCGAAATTGTAAATAATTTATATAAAAATAATAATAAACTAATTACTGGCTAATAAACTTAATATCAACAATAATAACAAAATGGGAAAAACAATATTTTCTGAACTAAACATAAATTAAGAATAAGTTTGTAACACGCCTCACGAATTCGATTATAAAATTTAAAAGAAAAAAATAAATAAATAAATAATAATAATCATTCAATACAGAAACGTCGTATCGATTACATTCATACTTTAATACAATATCTAATTATTTTAATAGTTTTTTTGTTATTCTACCTAAATTATGTAACCTGTCTGACTCACTAAACCATCTTCCAACAAATAAACACCAATAAAAATGATATTCTTATTAAGAGGAAAAATGTTAAATGCACTTTTGCAACAATGTTTTAACTGCATAAAAATATATATATGTATGTATATAAATAATATATAATAAAAATATATTGCACTGCATATTCATTATAAATTTAAATGAAGGAGAAATATATTATACACTCTGCAGTCTGCACAGACTCTACAGAGCCAAAGAGTGCTAAAAAGAATGCCATTAAAATTACCGCTCAGTAGCAAACAAAAAAAAAATGCCGATACTTTATTAAATGTAATTCCACGGAAAATAAATTTTGATGTGTTTTGCTGTCTAAACGTTTGCATAAAAATTTTAACGAATGGCACATAAACAATTTTTCGTTTTGATAAATAATTATCCAATTTGTAGTTATTGAGTATATTTGAGTAATATTTTTAAGAATTTTTTTTTTTCAATTTTTAATTGTGTACAGTAGTTCAGATGAGTAAGACATTGTATAAGTGTATTAGTGAAAATGTATGATGGTGCTTTATGGTTTGCATTTGCATAATAAGTACCTACTCAATACTCAAACAAGTTCATTGTAACGAAATTTAAAGCAATGAACTTAAAACTGGAGTATATCTTTATATCCATATAGAATTATTATTTGTATCATAGGATTATTGAAAACTTTTTGATGAAATATTGAAATAAGTTGTATACGTACCATAGTTTTATTACCAGCAATCTCATATTTCCATTTTTTTTTTAAGCTGAATTTTTAATGAATTTATTTTGAGTATTTGGTGAATGCGCATCTTATTTTTTATAGCATTCTAAAAGTAAACAGTTTTCTAAGACGAATCCTTATTAATTGCGTCTATTCATTAATTATTCAACGTCATAACTAATCTGTTTCAGTTGTATTTTTGGTTCGCAGTTCAATAAGGCAGACTATTGAAAATAAACTATTTACCTTTTTTTTAAGTTTCTTATTCTTATTTAATCCCCTGTCGGATTAATATTTACTCTATCCCTACTAATGAAATCGTCCTTTCGATCACTACAACTACTAACATTTTCCGGTACGCACATTATCCAACCTTCATTCTATTCCGAGACGCGACTACTAGAAGATCAAATACTGAAATTTCTTTTTGGAAAAAATCAACCAAAATGGAAAAAAAACTGCATAATTTTTATTGTTTAATTTTTGTATTGTTTCATTTTATTATTTTCATATAATAAGTCTAATAGAAGAAAATTGAACATTCTCACTTACACATTTATACAATATTATTAGGTGTTTTTATTATAGATTATCAATATATTTACAATTCACAATTTCAAAAATCATTATTATTATATATTTATAAATAAATTAATAATTTGTTTCTTATCAAACTTAATTTTTAAAAACAGCGAACGAAAATTAAAAACAATAATACAGCAAAATTAAAATCACTACAAAAATTATGATTATGATATGAAACTATATAGAAAAAACTAAAACGAAAATTTAAATAAAAATAAAAATAAAAATATAAATAAAAGGCGCAAATTTAATATTTACAAAATGCACATTCATTCTTCGTTTATATATAATTTTTTTTTTTATTGTATGCAACCGTGCATTCTGCGCGGCTCATACTCGTTTCATTTTATTTTATTTTTTTCATTTTTAATTTAAAGATTCCTAACATATAACAATTAAATTTAGTTCATAATAATAATAATTAATAATAATTGTTAATCTTTTGTTTTTGTTTTGTTTGTTTGTTTGTTTCTTCTTCTTTTTTCTTTTCTTTTGTATCAATTATTTATAATATTTATAATATTTATCAATTAAAATTAAAAAAAATCCTTTTTAAAAACTAGATACTAATTCGCTTATTAATTAATTTATATGTATTTTAATAAGTAATGAATTATAATTTATGATAGAATAAGCGTTATCATGATGATCGAAGATTATTATAATTTTTATGTATTTTTTTTTCTTTATTTTGTTATTTATTATAATTTTTTTTTGTTGTTTTTAATTTTTATAAATGTTTTAAGTGATAATATTGTTGTTCACTGACAACAACACACGTATTGATGTTATATTAAAAATATTCAGTTTTTCTCTTTAAGAGGAAATCGAACAATTCGCATGACTGAGATATAAAGTTGATCGATTTGGATTTCGGTTAAATAAAATACCAAACACCTCTTATCAGAATTTCGCGTCACATTGAATTAGAAAATTTGGATTCTTTTTTTACTTTTTGTATCATTTTTGATTTAATTTTAGAAAAATTCTAAATTTAGAGATAAAAAAATTACCCATAGAAAATGAATCACCGCAATGACAAAATATATTGAAATACAAACCTAGAAGTTAGAGGTTTAACTAAAAAAAAAAAAAAACTTTTACTATTCTTCTTACACCACTGTATATATAGTGTTGATACGCTAGAAAGATGATGATGATTTTAATGAGTTTTTAACCAATCAAAATGCGTTTAACGTCATTTAGTTCGAGTTCATTAGTAATTATCTCTCTAGTGTATCTAAAGTGTTAGAAACAAAACCAAATCAAATTCAAAACCATTTACAAAATAAACTAAAAAACATTATGGTGAATGGGAAAAGTGAATAATTTTGAAATAAATGCGTTCGGCTTGTAAATTTGGCGAAATTAAAAATAGAGAAAAACACAAATTTTCCTGAAATTAAAAACTAAAACCTTTGCGTATAAGAATGATTTTTTTTTATTTGGTTTTACATAATACCATTCCTTGGATTATGCATGATTTATTTAAATCCAATCGTTAGTTAATAAGTAGAAAGAAAAAAACTGTTGATTAAAATAAATTTTATCTAATTTTTTGTATATCGAAATTATATAAACATATGTAACAATAAAATATAAATCACTATTTATACATAACCGGTGAAAACTATTTTGAAATAAAATTGAAAACACTTGAAATTTTAATGCAAAGATTGATTTGTGTCAATTTCATATAATTTCATTTAAATTCGGCAGTTTTTTTTGTTTTTTTTATTTAAATATTTCTGGTGAAATGCTGAATTCATTGTTATTGTTTGTGTTGCAGTCACTTACAAAATGTGAATTGATATTTTGTTATTTAGAAATGCCTAAAATTACTATTTAAAATACTATTTTTTATATTTTCTTTTATCTTTAATTATTATTTATAAATACAATTTTCTTTATTTGCTTATTTATTATTATTATTATTATTATTAATTTTTTTTCTTCATTTTTTTCTTATTTTTTTTTTCTGAATAATTTATAAATACACTAAATATGGCAATCATCGATTCATTATTAAAAATAATGTTTTCGTATAATTTTTATATATTCATTTAATTTTTTTTTTCTTTTAATTTAAAAAATGATAATTTAAAAGAAAAATTTATCTCGATATTAAATATTCAGGAGAGTAAAAAAAAAAAAAACAAACACTTTAATTTAGTTTGATTAATAAATAACGTTGTTTAAAAATATTCATTTAAGTAATTTTTTTTTAATTGTTAATCATCTTTATTTAAAACTAATATTATATTTTTTTTTATTTTTTTACTTTGAAAATTATTATTAAAAAAAAGTCAATATTAATAAAATTTTATCACTCTACCTGTTTTTATTTATTTATTTATTTATTATTTGATAATATTAATGATAGAAATTGATTAACAGCTCAGCTGCACTAATTATTATATTCATTATAATAACTAATTTTAATTTTGTTCAAAAACAAATTTGTTTTTTTTTTATTTTTGTACAAATCAAGTGATTTATGAAATTAAAAAACGAAATTTAAAAAAAAAAAAAAAAAATTCTAAAATTATTTCTTATTCACAAAAGAACATTGCACTTGTTTTGTTTATTTTGTTAATGCTATATTATATTATACCTCGTCGATATTATTTTTCGCTTGTGATGATTTTAAAAACTAGGTAGCACTACTAAACAATACTGAATTTTTGTAATAATTTGGGCGATCTTGAAGCGGACTCTTAACATCACGTTCACCAGTTTGTTGACGCGCTTTTCGTTCCAATTCAATTTCTTGTGCAAGCGATTCTGTTAACGAATAAAATACAGAAAAAAATCAATAAAAAAAACATTACGACAATTTAGATCACAGCAATTATTTGTGTATAAGAATGGAAAATGGACGTGAAGAAGATTTTTATAATTATATTTTAGTTTGCCAATAAATAATGCGTGATTTATCAAAAAAAAAAAATATATGTATATTCCGATTTCTTGTGAATTTAATATTATCTGAAGAAGATTGTAAGTGCGCATCAAAATTCGAATTGTGACAAAATAATAAAACTAACCTGAATAATTTTGCCAAAACGCACCAGTTGCCATAAGATCAAGTCCCGGATAATTCCATGGTTTACCTTCTGAATTTGGTGGTGGTTGTTGTGATGATATTGAATCCCGATTATTTGGTGTATATGGACTTTCTGTTCTTCGATCTGCTGAGGATGGTCGTTCTCTACGTTCATTGGTTGAATTGTCTATAAATCAAAAAGAAAAAGAAAAATTGAAATTTTAATTTAAAATAGAAGCATCTTTTCCAATTAATTTCAATAACGAAACACAAAAAAAAATGAATAATTGAAATGCATTCAAATAAAGATTCTATCAGTTCAATAAACGAAAGAAAAATTTACATAGAAATAAATCATAAATATCATTAATTATACAAAAAAAAAAAATCAATAAAAATCAATAGAAATATTTAACTAACCAGATATTAGTCGTAATGCCTCAGCAGGAGCACCGGAAGCCTTGAGTGCATCTTCCATTTGATTTCGCCTCTTTATCTCAACATCAAGCTGCTGTTGAATACGTATTCGTGATTTTCGTTCTTTCTTAAATCGTTTCTGATACATCACTGAAACAAAATAGATAAATAAAAAAAAAGGAAAGAAATTATTTTCAATTTATTATTAGTTTTTCTTTCATTTCCGAAAAAGAAATATGATAAGCAACTAATAGGTAATAAGTAATAATAACATTTAAGATTATATTAAAGTATTAAATATCTGATCTGTGTTCTTATTGAAACGCAATATAAATGGTATACAAACATAGAAGAAGAAGATTTATAAATGTATATACCTAGCATTTATTATTAATATTATTTCTGTTTGTTTATTTATAAATCACAATAATATTTATAAAGTGCAATTAGCTAAATGTAGAAATGTATATAAAATGTAATATTCGTTTAAATGTAGGTACACGTAAATAAATGTGTAACAACAACAACAGAGGAAAGAAAAAAACGCTTAAAAAGATTTCATTTTGTACCGCCCGCTGTTATTGGATGCGGCGCTTCATCGAAAATATATCTCATCAACAGGGGGTCCTATTCTCTATACTTAATAAAAATGTATACATATATAATCAATATATGTACCGCGACTAGATACAGCATTTAATTCTAAATTGCGTCTTATATGAAATATATCAGCATCACAATACAAAATACACAGATGCACTCAATACCAAAATACAACAAAAAATATCAATGTTAATATTAAATTGTATTTGAACTATTCGCTGGTAGTGTACGGTTTAGGTAATCATAATGTACTGGTTTAAATCTTCTCAATATATCATTTTATAATAACCACACAGTTATTGAAATAATATTATAGAGACAGAGGCAGGTACATTATTTTACTATATATAAGCAAAAGCATATAAAGGTAAAGTGAAGTTTTATTTATGGAAAATGATACCATAATTTATAATTCTTTTATTTTATTTTCTCTATTTAATATGATTTCATTCTTGGTTGTGTATATTGAATGTATAAAGTTATGTTTCAACAGCAAGAAACCAACCGCATCGATAGATGATGATGTTGATGACACCCGCAAACTGTGCAATGGATAATTAAACTTTGATAATAAAAATGTTTTTTTTTTTTTGGTTTTTTATCACTTTTGTTATATTTTTGAAATATTATTTAACTGTTACACCATTCAGTTAGTTATTTTATGATTAAGTAGAATCGAGAATAGCAATAATATTAATGGTTGTATGGGGAAAATAAAATGTAAATGCGATTGATTTTCATTTAAGGCCATATTGTGAGTAGATATGAAATAAAAATAAAATGAATCGAATGTTTAGTGAACGATTTTTGAACTAAATATGACTTCCGAAAAATCTAGATTAGGAGTAAATTTTCAATTGTTACTTCAGTTGATTAAATGTGTTTTAAGTTATTAGATTTATTTACTGCATTCGAATATAATTCAAAACTAATGGATAATACACCGGACAGTAAGTGTATTAAAATTAAAGTTAAAATTTCACTTTAAAACTAAATCAGAAAATTTGGAAATACTTGCGGGTTTTTTACTTATACATACATATAATGAAAAATATATTTATTTAATTGGGAAAGAAGAAATAATTGACAAAACATCAATCCACGGCATAGTACAAGCTAAGAGATAATCATCAGCTCTTATATTTTCTTATTTTATCAAAGATTTATGGGTGGGTCAAAATTACTGATTAAAAGAAAACCAAATTGTTTCCATTGAACTCTTGCTGGAATCAGTTGAATATAAAAGATTTTTTTTTATGAAGCTCAAAACATTGAATCAATAAAAAAAAAACGTGAAATTATGTTTAAATAATTTCAATAATCTAACAAACTTTAAATTGAATGTGTACGGCTTCGCTTATGCATAAAACGAAACAAATTATTCAAAATAAAACCGCACACACTTCCATCATATTCACATTTACAATAAATACAATAGAAAATTTTAATATAGCATCATCGTAATAATATATAATAGTAATAATAATAATAATAATATTATTATTATACTTGTTGTATTATTTCTAAATGATATTGCTAAAATACCATTTGATTGCCATGTTTTATTATGTTTACAATGTCTTTTATACATTAAATGATTCGTGACATGGCTTTGTCTTCCCATTCCAGTCAATTTTTGTTTTTTTTTTTGTATTTAAATACGAAAATTGTGTTTATATATTCGTTCGTTCATTTCGTATGCCATATTATTTCCATTGTTGCGGGAAAACTTTTGTACCCAGGTTCGGTAAATGTTGTATATGCATGAATATAAAAAATATTTGGTGCAGAGGAAAATTTGAACTTATAGCACGGGCGCGACGTGGAGACGGTGACAATGATGTTAAATATATATATGTATTCGAGAAAATATATCGTTACCATAAAATTGGTGTAAAATAGCAATTTACGTCATTAGTTTAAAATGAAATAATGTAATCTGCATAAAAACATGCAAATGTATAAATGTTTTATGTATTTCTATAAGTACATGTATTTTGTTTTTCTGTTTTAAATATTTATATTTGTTGGTATAATAAAAAAAAAAAAAATGCTCATTGATGGGGGGTGTTGATGGCACATCGGATGGCTCTCAATAATATTAATAAAAAAAAAATAATAATAATTAAATAATAAAATCATTTTGGATTAAATATAAAATAAAAAATGTTCAATGTTCTAGGAAGACTGCGTAAAAATAATATTTACTTGATAACTTGGAGGGTGTCAGATTACGTGGTCCAACAACAAAACGACAAAATAACCATAGATGCCGTTTAATACTTTTTAAAATATTTATTTTTAGGAACACATGGCAAAAATATATTAAAAAAAAACAAAAACAAAAGAAAAAAACAAAATGGGTTGAGATTTAACAATAATCGTAATTGACGATCCGCGAAAGAACAACAACCGTATATATTTTAGCAAATCACAATTTCTGGCGAGAATAAAAAACGATAACTTTAGGTGCGATCATTCAGTTGGAATTAAATGTTAAGTATTTTCTTCTTCTTTTTTTTTATTATTAATAAAATTATATAAAAATTAACCAAACGTAATGTTCAGCACAAGAATACAATGGAAAAAAATTCATTACAAAATTACAATCATGTTGGCGCCCAATGACCAACCGCAATACGCAATTCTGTTGACTTCCTGTCATGTTTTTTAACTTTTATGTTATAGTCTTACAGAAACCCTATATTATTACTGGGTTTTGTTTATATTTATTTACTTATTTTTTTTCATTATTCTTATTCTTATGTTTTTCAATTTATAATTTTTATATGTAAATACAAATGCGTATGTTGTTACACATAACCATAATACTTATACGTAATTCATGTGCATCATCAATATTAAATTAAATGAAATATCATATATTAATTTATGATGAATAATATATAATTTTCTTATTAATGAGCAATTAATACGTTTATGTGACCAATCAACTAAGCTTCCTTACTTTGCGGGTGGCAAATGTTTGTTTTTTTTTTAAATATTTTTACTTTGGTTGTTTTTTTTTGTATTGCGGCGGTTGATTATTGTGTCAAATTATATTCTTTTTTTAACTTCCACCACCAAATTTTGGTATCACGAATTAACTATAAACAACATTTAAGAGCTTATATAAGGAATAATTCGTACTTAATACCAAATTTTCCAAGTACGTATCATTTTAACGAGCTTTTTAATTGTTAAATCTGAATAAATAAAAAAAAATCATTCTCTAACTTCTAATTCTAAAGTGAAGTGCAACAAAAATGAAAATCGTTTTAATTAATTTTTTTTTTTTTGAAGAAAATAGAAAACAATTTTCTTCACAATGTTAGAAGTTTTTTAATAAAAAATGAACTAAATTTTTTCTTGCACTTCTCTTTAGATGCAAAAAAAATATCATTAAAGAACGTTTTAGTATAAAAATCATTCAACATTTTTCTGATTAAGAAACTCAAATCGCGTAAGTGAAAAAACAAAATTTTGGAGAAAAAAAAAACTTTATGCAGAAATATTTAAATTAAATTAATACAATAATTGTTATTATTTTATTTTAAATAATTTAAATGTAATTAACTCATTTTTTGGTGTTTTTTTTTGTAATCGCTGTGTAGAATTAAATTTAGTCACTTTACCGCAGTGTTTATGTGCTCTATAAATATGGTTTCATTGTAATTAAATCACCAATTCAAATGAATATTATTTATAATTAAATTATAATTTGCAATATTTCAAATCCACAAAATTTCATTATTATTATTATTATTATTATTATTTATATTTCGTTTTTACTGTTTGTAGTCTATTCATTTTATATATAACCATTTATTTTATGTTTTAATAGCATATAAGCATTAAGCACGTTGTCACCATCTTGAATCAAAGTAACTTTATAGACATCATAAATATTATTTGATGTTTAAGCAATTTTCGTTGAATGTCTCATGTTTAATTAAGTATGTAATCTCAGAAATTATATTTGTTTTGTCGATACACATATATTTAATATCCAATATTACATTATGATTACCGTAATATACAATGTTTGAATCTACTCTCTTTCTCTCTCGTATGCTTGAAATTTTTTATTTTGTTGCAAGTACTTGTAAGTCGTATCTACAATCAACTTAACTCTGTTTGAACAACAAACTAAACTAAACTAAACTAAGAAGTTCAATATTTTTTAGGATGCTGCGTTGTCATTAGATTTCTGTCTATCCATCTTTCTATATAGATAATATTAATACCTATATAGAAATACTGTGAAATATTGTGTTATGAAGACACGTTTCAACATTTATGTTATAAGAAGTAAGAACTCATTTCGGGTATGATATCCACACCAAATATAATAAAATAAAAGTCGACAGGATTAGTAATGTGTTATGTTGATCTGTATTATGTGCTAGAGAGATATCAATAGCTGAAAATGCATTTCGAAAAAGTGTTGTAAGCTTGTAAGTTGGATAGTAAGTGTGAAATAAAATAAGTAATATTCATTTTATTATTTTCATATCTATGTGTATGTACTATCCATTAATACATGCTACAAATAGAATATGAACACAGTGAGTAATGGTACCAATTTATAAATTTACGATTGTTCATTACGCATTACCAAAATCGTAAGGGCAAAGATATATTACTGCAAATATATTTATTTTATTACCAAAATCATAAAAGATAAATAAATGAAAGACGGAAACTTATACGATTTTTGTAATCAATTGAAGTTAATGAAGAAATTTTAGAAGTTTTACTAGGAGCTTATTGCGCACTTAAAGCAAGTAAATGAAAACAAAAAAAAAATTAAGAAATATTAGCTAAGAGATCAGAAAATCATTTTTGATTTCACAAAAACAAAATATTCTGTCTGCAGATTATTTCAATATCCAACGGCTGCGGAATCATAGCGAATAGATTTATTTGTTTACCTTCTATTTATTTATTGATTTAAGATAAATAAAAAATATTTATGCTGTTTGGGACTTACCACGTAATTTTCTTTCATCTAATAATTGTCTCTCCATGGAATCTTTACATTCCCGTTCTCGCAGCACATCCATTTTAAGTTCAGCTGAAAACAATATTTAAAAAAAAAAAAAAATCAGAAATTTTAATTTGGCTTTTAAAAAATGTTTCAAGGAAAATGTCAGAAATGAATTTCCTTTCTATGTGAAATAAAAACTTAAATTCTACGTTTAGAGAAATTATTTGTGGCATTTTTTTTAATTTAAACTTTCAATTGTTTGTCATCGTTAAATTTCATTTAAATACAATTTTAATCAAATTCAAATGTTGATGAATGCAATCAAAACGCCATTAATCAAATATAGATATTTATATGTAAATATAAATATTTTCTTTATCATCATCAAATAAAGGAGTGAAAAACGAGACCACACAAAATGTCCACTTTTCCATTCACTATATTAATAAAACTGTGTGTATTATATGTTTTTATGCTTTTTATGCTTTTTATTTTATTCTTTTTGTTTTAATAACACCCTTACCATCATAGCCCACAGACCTAAAACCCATATACTATTTACAATATCCATTTGCGTGACATGCTATAATATGATCGTACAAGCCCCTTTTCTTCATATCATTATTATAATAAAATATCAACTCGTTTAACATGTACATTTTATTATATATAGAAGGAACAAGAACATACCATTTATTTATTTATTGTGTATATCGTTTGTCATAACCTCTTGAATATTAAAAATATAAAAATCGAAAAACTTGTCCTTTATTTACACAAAGAGAAACAGAGAAACATTTTTAAATATTATATATATATATATAGAATGCCAACCATTTTAATATTTTTTTTTGAAATATTTGTGTAATAATAATTTGTTGCAATGTTCGATACCCCACTTAATAAATACACATATTTAATATTTTCGTAGTGTTGCTTTGCATATATATATATATTTATTATGCATTGTACAGACGTTTATTATAAAATAATATTAATTGGGCGGCCTGTTGTCTATTATATTACCTTTGGACAGTATGGTGATACATATATACATATATCTACTTACTATTCAATGTGATGGACAAAATATGGCTTATGAATAGTTGGTCATTTATTATATTTTTTATACAAATAAATATGGTGAAAGAAAGAAAAGAAAAGAAAAAAAAAGGGCGAGAAAATGTGGTAAAAAACGGTTTCACTACTTTATATATCAGTTTATGGTTCCTACCTCAGTCACTAACTACTATTTTATATCAATCGAGAATATGGCGAGTGTGGATGTGGACAACATTTAATTGTATGTCATTTTGTAATTTATTATTTTGTTAAATGAAATATCCGTACATTATTTATACAATGTAGCAAAATGAAAAAAAAAGAAGAAGACCGAACAGGACAAGATAAGAATAAATTAAATGAAAAAACCAAAAAACTAAAATAAAAATATAATTTATGCGGTTTATTCAATTATTTAATACCAGAATTTATAATTTTTTTCTTGTCGATATAAGTAGTCAGCCGATTTTGTTATTCTTCTAATAGATAAAATATATTTAGATATTTATATTCTTAACGGTCGTGAACGTGCGCTATAGTAAATATCCATTTTGAAAAAGATATTATTTTATAGTAGAAAATAATATATTACACACACACACACACACATAATAATATATATTATAATTTCACAAAGTAATATTAGACTGTTTTAAACTACACCTTGATTTGCCTGAAGCAACAATTGTGTATATGTGGAAGCAAAAAACAAGTGTACATCACATTGTTGGTATTGAGTTAAGATAGGTATTTTGAATTGGAAGCATTTTACGGAAAACTTTAATAACATTTAAATGTAATTATATTAAACATTGATGTTATATACGGAATGCAGATGATTTTGCTACTATTAAACATTTAAGAATATATATAAAAAAAAAAACAGTAAATGCCAATGTAGAATTAACACTTATTTATTTTTGTTGATATTGAAACTAATGGAATGTACATTTGCATAAATGGCGTGTATTTCTAGTCCATCAATGAATCTAATAATTGCTTCTATTTTCTACTCTATTTTTTTTTTGTTTTTTCTTTCGAAAAACTCATTGAAGCATCTTGCTATGGCATTGAAGAAAATTATGTTCACGTGACTGGATGACCCATTAGTTCGGACAAGAAATTCAGTTGAAAAAGCAATTGCTTGTTTTTCTTTAAAATCTAGATGGAATAGGTTTTTTTTTTTCTTTAAATTCATGTTTTTATTGGACGAAAATAGGGTGTATTTCTTCATAGACCCATGATTTTAACTGTCGCTAAGCGGAGAAGCAAAATACTTTCTTCTTTTTTTTTGTATTATTTTCATTTTTAATTATTTAATATTCAATTGTTATAAGTTATAACTTTGAATGAAACTTGGACGATGAAGCTGAAATGGCATAAACGCAACATTTGTGATTTAATTTAAATGATTTAAATTATTGATTTCATTTTTCTTTAGAATAAATAGAATTTTTCAAAAGTAATTTTTAAATATATTTTATTTGTAAAATTATTCGTTATTTATGATTTTTGTCATTTTTCAGTGTGCCATTTAATTTCATCTATGACAAAATTTTGTTCTTAATAAAAGACATGATATTTTCAATCCCTGATGGTCTTTTATAAGGAAAATTATTCTAAAAATAAATAATTATTTAATAATAATTAAATTTAAGTTCTAGTTGAATCCATTGGACAAACATTGACAGAACAGTTGTTAGAATGTAAATAAATAAATATATATCTATAATAATTTTATATTCTCTTGGCCAATGAAAATTCTATGTGCTATTTGACGCTAAATGTAAAATAAATAAATAGCCAATATTATGGAATTTGCAACAAGCAATTATTTAAAAAATTGATAAAAAAAAAAACAATATATAAATTATTTGTTCAATATATTGAACAACATAATATTAAAATTGAATTTCTGTGTCCATAGAAAATTTTAAATAAATAATTATAATGGATTGTTACACAATATAATAAATAAATGAAATAATAAAGCTGATGGTTTTGCTTGACCCTTTGTAACGCCCAAATAATGTATCATTAAAAACTGTTAATAATTTTAATATACGTACACTACTGACTATACTGGTACACACACACACACGCACAGAGAACAAGATTATTTAACTGTCAGTACCACATAATATTATTTTGAGTTGCATTCATATTATGAACAATGCAAAGCCGACGGCATGTTATTCATAATTTTATTTATGTTTTTATGGATATGGAAAAAAATTTGTTATCGTACAATAAAAATAAAAATAAAATAAAATGTATAGTAAAATATAATAACCACATCGCATGGCCACACAACTCACTGTTTTATATTATTACAAAATCATGTTTGATTTCAATAATCGATTGTTTTAATTTCGTGTTGAATCTAACCAAAGAATTACGTATAATTTTCACTTGGTTTTATTAATAAAATATAAATAGGTTTGGTTGATATATATTTTCTGTATAAGATAAAGTTTATCGACTATGTGAATAATAGATAGTATTTTACGGTAAAAGGTATGTTCGTACAATATACATTTTTACCAAGAAATACTATCCACCTATTTGTATTTTGAAATGAATGTAAAAGCACAAAATATCAAGTCCCATATAAAATTTTACTAACTTCTACCTACTTATATAGAATAGGAAAA
The DNA here is from genome assembly GCA_011634745.2 of Catotricha subobsoleta. NCBI lineage: Eukaryota > Metazoa > Arthropoda > Insecta > Diptera > Cecidomyiidae > Catotricha > Catotricha subobsoleta. The sequence goes on along the minus strand of JAABKK020037489.1, from coordinate 55,910 downwards.
CAACAAAAAATATAACTAATTTTATACACAACCAACCCACTTGGCAAGTAAATATAAAATAACATTTTCTCTTATCTAATCTTATCAGTTGAAGTAGCCAAACTAACTATAAGTAACAATATTCTCTCAGTTAGTTTATAATAAACTACAAGCATCGATCAACGGTAAAAAAAAAAAAAACTTAAAACAGAAAGTAGCTACAACAAAACAATAGTCATTTTGGTTTTTTTTTTAAACTATTGAAATATACCATTGGATATACAACTAAATATTACAAGAACGAGACATTGTGTCATTGGTTGCACACGTTTTTTTTTCCTTTAAATAAAATTATAGCAAAAACCCAGAACTTCTTAAAAAAAAAAAAAACATTTCCATCGATAACAAAACTTATAATAAAAATCAATTAACTCACCTTTTTCATAACTAATCTGTCGTTCCTGTTGCCTTGCATTATCAGCAGCTACAGTTAATAAACTTTGGATATTTCTTAATAATGTTTCAGTTGATGATAAATTTTGATCTTGTCCGGAAACATTAGATTTAACACCGCTGGCTGCTACTGCAGCCGCTGTGGCCGCCAGTGACGAATAATTTATTGCCTGTTGATGTGAATCGGAATTGGGCGCCGATGTTGGTGGTGGTGGTGGTAATGGTATATTTTCACGTTCGGTGTCACTTAAATCTGTAAATATATTCAAATTGGATTTGATTTTAAATTTCGTTGAAATATCGTTTATTTATATTACATATTTAATTTTTTTTATTTTTTGTTCTTGCTCTTTATTCGTAGATGTGCTTAATCGTGAGTTGTAAATAATTTTCGACATTTTCATAAATAAAATCATGCAAAATTTCATGATTATATTTAATAAGTTATTGGTAGAACAATTAGTTTTTATTTTAAATGCTTATAATCGAATATAATTGCTTGATATCATTCATTAAACTGGAAATTGTAATTATCGACAGAGAAAAAGGTAAATTATTGTACTTTTAAATTTTGAGAAAGATGTAAACATAAAATGTTATTATCATAAATGACAATATAATATTATTGAAACCAATTACGGCTGGAAAAAAAAATGTATTCAACTTAATATGATGAACAAACGTATTGTATGGGCCCCATATAAACAATAATAAATTGAATGATCATTGATCATTATATATAAAATCGTAATTGTATATTTAAAAAAATCAGATATCCAACCACATCATTGCCCAGCCAATCACCCAATAACATTAATTGTATATAAATATACATAACATAGACATTATTGTATCCACCTAATAATATACCTACAATATATTTTATCATATTACAAAATGACTGACTTTTTTTTTTATATTATACATATATAATATATATAATTCGCGATTTGCGATCGTCGTTTTTTTCTTTATAGCAAAGTTCCTATGACCGTATAAAGGTTATTGAGCACGGCTATTGCTATGTAGCCGCGCTTCATTCAACAAAGAGTGATTTAAAGTAATTTCTCATACATTATTAATATTATTAAACAATACTGTTAATTTACAAAATACAATAACTAATAAGATTGGATGTTTGCACGAGATCAAAAATAACATACAATTAATGTTTTATAAGCCTAACCACATAAAATATAGCCGACTAAATAAAAAAAAATGCTGTGCACTGCCATCGATATATAACAAAATATGAAAAAAAAAACATTGTGACTTGAACATAACACAATTTGGCATCCCTGCTAAGTTTTATGATGGTTTACACCATCTGGAAGAACGCTAGATACGAATATTGCTGCACATCACGTCACGAAATCAAAATTTTATCTTTTTATAAATTTTATTTAAGCATTCAATCGATATTATTAATTAACGAAGATCACGTAAGTTCAGCTCCAGATTTGTATTCATTTGTTTTTTTCTATTTTTTTTTTCATTATTTTGTGTAATTTAATTGAAATTCATTTGAATGTTTAATAATAAATACCTTCATCTTTCTCTTCACGTTCATCAATATCTGAAACATTATCATCACTGAGATTTTCTTCTTCGTCATGAATTGATGGTGGTGGCGAATGTATTTCACTATGATCACTTTGATCACCCGTACTTCCTTGATCTAAGCCACCAGATTTTGATAAATTTAAAACCGGACTGTGACCATTTGATGATCCTATTAAATTGAATATTTATGAAGAAAAAAAAAAGAAATTAATATAACCAATAAAAATTAATATTTATTTATTTCACAGATATTTTAAATAAATAATAATTTACCATTTTGTGATGTGAGATCTCTTGGTTTTTGATCGGTACTTTGGCCCCGATCATCCACTCTTTCTTCTCGTAAACTGTAAATAATTTCAAAAATAATTTTAAATTAACATCGTTATTAGAAATTTTCATACATTTTATTTATTATACTTAAATTCTTAAATATATAAACTAATTGGACAATAAAATTTGATTTACGAATCTATTATTATACTCGATTTTACATTTTCGCCTAACATTCAATTGCAAATGAATTCACATCAAAAGATAAATCGTGTAATTGAAGAAAACCATCGAGAAGAAATTTCTTGTTATTTAATTTTCATTAAATTTGCAAAATGTTTAGGTTCATTAAATTGTTCCTAACAATGATTTCAAATGTTAATAGGGGTTACAATAAACGAAATACTTCTTTATTTTTTTTTTTTTATTTTATTTTCACAACAACAAAACATTTACAACTTAATTACGTAGCTGTCCACTGACTCAATTTCGTACAAGTACAATTTGCTATTAAGTTCATGTTGTCTCAATATACATTATGTAAGCTATAAGCATTAGGTAACGGTTATGGTAGACATTCTTTTTCTTTTGCAACATTATAGTAAAGCAATCGAGATTGCTGTATGTATAATAATCAAGACACTAGACAGGCGTAGGAGTTTAATATGCTATGAAAATATACTATGCCCTACTGACTCTAATATTGCCGAAAACAAAAACTGATATTGTTTCTTTCGAAAGTGGTGAATAAAAAGTAATAAATTGGGGAAAGTATAATTTGAATTAGGCTAAATGGGAATTTCAATTGGACATTTTTTTGTTGTTGTTTTTTTTTGGCTGTAATTTGTTTTGTGTGGCTGTTCATTTTGGGGGAGAGAGAATATAGTCATTTTTCTGCAGAGAATTGTTTTCGAATGTAGGTCAGGTGTTTTTGAGTATAATATGCTAGTCAAGTGGGCATCACATCGAATAGTAAATATTATTTTTAATTAATATCTAAAATTGATGGATTCTAATAAGTTTGGCTACTATTGACAGAATAATAATAAGAAGAAGGAAACATACGGGTGTAAAGTATTAATTTTCCGAAAATTTTATCAATTGGATTAATTTTTATTTATAATTTTAGTGAAATTTTTCCAATAAATAAAAAAATTGCATCAGCTAATAATATGAAATCGAAGTTAAAAAAAAACACATAAAGCGTTTAACCATCAGGTCGAAAGCGACAAAGCTATTAGAAAATGCTTGCGTGTGTATAATTGAACGTTTATTTTTATTATTTCATCTTTGTTCTATAATAATTAAATGGAAATTTTCAATTGAAAATCTAATCGATTGTATAATTTTCAAGACGGATTACTTGTTTCATAAACACGCATATTCTGTATTCATTTTAACAAATTGTAATCGTTACCACGCATTTCATTTTGAAATATTTTTGACACAAACTTCCGAAAGAAATCAAATAAGTTTGAACTTTGTGATTCTTTGAATTGCTATTTATAGGCATAATTTTCTATTTCCTTTATTTATATAATTTCAATCTATTGCCTTTAGAATAAACGTTATTTCCATTAAATACATTTTTCTTTTGCTCACAATTACAAAAAAAAAATAAAAAAAAAAATCTCTATAATAAATTTCGATTGCGTAGGTTTTGCTGTTCACGAATATACTACATTTGCACTCATCATCATCGGCTATATAATGAAAATACATCGGCATTAATAAATATCCAATATTGATTTATTAATGTTATGATTATTTTCCAAATATATTCATTTTCATTGTCGAATAGAATAGAAAATTTTCTATTTGAATATGAATTGATTTATCTAATCTACTTCATTTCATTACGTATCAAAACAATGAACTTCAACCATATTTGTGTATTTATTCATACATTATACTCAAACCAATATTGTATGTTATTTAATCATAATGAATGTTTTTAATACACAAAATAGAACCAATAATAATTGTTTTGTTAGAATTAATAAACTAGTTTTGTGTCTAATCATGTTCTATGTTTATATTTAACACTATAACTAAACTATATATCGTTATGGGCGATATTAAAATCATTTAATATGGATAAAATTAATGCCGAATTTATAAGAGAAATAATAAATCGTTATGAATTAAATTCAAGTTTGTGTTTATTGTACGCGTACAATGAAACCAATAAAATGTTATTTGGATTGATTTATTTTCGAAAATAAATTAAGGGAGAAATATTTTGAATTGAAATATATAATAATTAATTCATTCCAATTAGTTAATGATAGCAAATAAATTAAAACATATTTAAAGCTCGTTCACAACGGGAATAATGAATTTAGGTAAAATGGAACAAACAAACAAAAATGAAGTTGAGAAATGAAAAATTGTAAAAAGAATAATTTTATTTTGCATTCATTAAATATTTCTATTGAAATCGAGTTATTAAAGTAGAGAAACGAGAGAATATACAATTTGTGCCCATGATGATGGCAAAAGACCATAACGAAATAAGAAAATCAATTATTTCTATAATAATTCAAAGTTGGTTGGTAATTGAAAAATTTAATCACAGAATTCATTAAAAATGCAAATTTTTATTTTGATTTTATGAAAAGCCCAGTAATTTAATTATGAATTCTCGATAATAATTGTGATTATTGAATTTAAAACGTTTAATTTGTAATTTTTTTTTTTTTTTTTTTCGAAATAACAAAATATTTTTGTTCAGGGTCGCAAAACAGATATTAGCGCAATTGAAATTTTAAAAATTAAAAATTGCCATTAAATTAATGCTTATTAAAGATTATTTAATATTAGTTATTACTAATTGCGATGTACTATCATAATTTACAGCTTTCATGAAAATCATGGAAATATGTATAAGCTATTTCCTGTCTTATTGTAGAAGTATTTGGATTTGCTGAGTATACTTTTATAATAAATTAATTTCAAAATAGTGTTAGTTAGACAAATAGGTACGGCAGAAAACAAATCATTAGATCGCATAAGAAAAAAGAAAATTGAAAAAATAGAAAAAAAAATGTTATATGCAAGTTTTAAAATTAACCAATAATGACGAGCAAGTATTTTTGTTCAATAATAGAATCAATAGATGGTTTTTGGGATAAAAAAAAAAATTGGTACTGCTCTTCGATATTCACAATTAGGGCAATAGACTAATTTTTGCTCTTTCCTTACAAGCGATTTGTACGCACTTATAACGTTTCCAAAAATTTCATATTCATCAGAAAGAGTGGAGAAGAAAAAAAATTGAAAATCTAATATAATTTTAAGTGTTCACCCCGTTCAGTAAGTGTACTTAATAAGTATGATATATTTATGTAATTATTCCGTGACAACATTATTATAATTTCAAATTTATACAAACTCTCTATATATCTATAGCTAGAGACGGTTATCGCATCTGTATAAAAATAGATATAATGCATATATGTGAATTTCTATCACCAACCGTGATGAAAAGTGAATAGATAGTTGGCGTTATATTTCAATATATATATTATAATAGTAAATAGTTAATTATGTTTTGTTTTAATTAGCTTCATGTTTAACAAGTTACCCGTGAGAAGATATAATGAGTAATATGTAAATATTATGTATATAACAACACATATCATAATAATAATAATCCTTATAATTTTTTTTTTAATTTTTTGTGTATTTATCATACTGTCTAAAGTTGATATGAGATATAAATCTGATTTTCATTATAAATTAATCTATTTTAATTGGTTGGTATATATAGTGAAGAGGAGACAACATGCATAATTGCATATAAACATAGAACAATAAAATAATTTAAATAAAATACTTTTTTTTTCTATTATTATTATTATTGTTTTACATACCGTTCTAAGTGTTTAACGATGTCTTCATAAGCAGCTCTGCAATTTTCCCATATACCTGATCTGAAAAGATAATAAATAAAAAATTAAAAAAAAAAAAGAAAAAGTTATTTCAATCAATATAAAACATTTTCTGTTGTACACCGTATTCTAAAAACAATTTATAAAATACATAATAATGTGTAGATAATAATATGTACTATAATATAAAACGATTTGACATAAAGGGCATATAATCGCCTACTAGATATCTTAACCAAAGAACCTTAAAGGGTAGACACCTAGAAATGCTTATAAACACAATACAAATTTCTGTAATATGTACAATGTTAAATGTACATACATTTATAATAGATATGATTTTCTATATAACTTGGTAAGAAGGTCGACTCAGTCAGTTAAACCCTAATATTGAATTATATTTTAAATATTGATTATTTTGGCTTTAAGAAAACTTTATGCTCAGTACACACTGGAACCATTAAGCTTATTATATAAAACCCAAGTAAAATATATATTGTAGTATAAATATATAATGAAAATGTAATATAAAAATAAAAGCAGTCTAATCATTTGTGACGTCATAATCTCTTTAAGATTTCTTAGCACAAAAATAAATATAATCGGATTAAAATAAAAGAAAAGAAAGACTTACGATTAAGATAATTAGCCACGGAAATAAATTGTTTTTTTTTTTTGGTTTTTTTTTAGATAAATAATTTGAAATGTTCAGAAATAAATTTTGTTTACCTTGCTATTGCATCCATGCCAGGTATACCAGGTTGACCTTTCATTAATGAACCATCAGGTCGTGGTAGACCATGTGGCGGCATACCTGGACTCATCATCGCACCAGGATGATGATTCATTTGCATAAATTGCATATGATTAAGGTGAGTTGGTGGTGGATTATATCCATTTGCTAGTAATGGTGATTTTTCCAGTCTTGACATATCTGCAATAAGAAAAGAAAAAAAACGGTATATTTAACAAAACTTGATTATTTTATTCAAAAGAAATGGTAAAAATATTTAAAGAGAACTTGTAAGTACATAATATTAAATATCAAAGGATTTCTGAATGGTAAAAATAGACTGTACAGTAAAAATGAGAAAAAAACGAAGAAAAAAAAACGATGAAAAGAATTTAACGTTTTACCAAACACCATCGAAGTAATCAAAACCACATAAATAAACAAGCAACTATTCACAGGCTCAATTGAACGCATTAAACTGATTGTGTGTTTAATAGCCTCACATGATATCTCATTTCTTCGTTAGTATTTCGCAATTAAGTATGTTGATAATATTCTTGGCCGTTTCATTTCGATATGTTTGGTGCTTGGTGTTCTATATGTTGGCTAAATATTAATGCGATGTAAAATTTTGTATTGATTTAAGGAGGAGCATTTTAAATGGTTTATTGGTTTTCGATTATTTATAGTTGTTTTATAGTCATCGAATAATTTATAATTGAATATTTTTTTTTCTTCAAGAAAAATAAATAAATAAATGTGGTTTCATTTAACATTAATAAAAAATAAAAAGTGTACTAAACTTCACAAGAAAGATATAAATGGAATTAAAAAAAAAAGACGGCATTATGACGTAGACTTATTTTTATTATTATTACTATTATTATTATTATTTTTAAATATTAATTCCAAACCACTATGTCCTGAGTTTTTAAATGTCCCATTCTTTTTTTTTTGTTGCAGTTAGTAAGGTATTTGCCTGATGAGAATTAAATTATTAATGATAAAAAAGTATAGGCGCACTGAGAAAGAAATGTGTGTCGAAATGAAATCGTTCAACTATTGGTAATTTAAGTACAGTTTTAAGGTGAACGCTAGCAGAAAATGAAACGATGCAATAAATTCAAGGTCGACCAATTATGTTTAATCAATTTTTTAAATTCCATGTCCAATTAATAAAGTCATAACAATCAAAAACAAGCTTTTAATAAATATAACTATTTTCAGTTTGATGTCGACATGACTATTTATGGAATGTTGCATACAATTAACTTCTTTTTTTTTTGTTTTTTTTGTTTTTAGCAAAAACCGTAAGTAAGAGCGGTACTAAAAATTACGATGGAATCAAAATTAACTCTTCAAAAAAAAAAAAAATCAAAAATAATAAAAATTTACCTTCAAACTCTAGGTAGTTATGGAATGGAATCGGTTGAAACTCTACTAGGAATAAAAAAAAAAAAACGATTTTTTAATTTTTTTCAATCTGCTCAAAATTATTATAAGCCAAGAAAGAATGTTATTTTTTCTAATTTTGGCCTAGAGCAATTTTATGAAATAAACAGAATTCTATGATGAAATGATGAGATTTACCAATTTTAATAACAGAGAAATGTTATTAAAACCCATCGTCATCATATTTTTATACATTTGTATTAATACATAATAATAATATTGTTATTTTGTTAGATATATGTTATTACAAGATATTACACGCAATATAAATTCGACAGAATAAAATAAAAAAAAAAAAAAAAAAAATTGTATTTGTTATTTAATATATAAATATATAATAATATGAAAATAGACATCTGCCCTTTGTGTGCAATAATTTGTATTCCCCGTACGCCACGCAGTACCCATTTTAATAATAATCCATATATAACAAAATATTACGAGAAGAGGTACAATGCTCGTAAATTATTTGTATTTGTATTATTATTTTTTTTTATTAAAACATTTCCGAATGATGATTTCGCAATGGGTACTTGTGGCTGCACTAAACCAAAAACTAAATAATAATAATGAAAACTAAAAAAAAAAAAAAAAGGAAATCTTCTTTAATAACAATAACATAAAATAATAAAAGACGAGAAATTGAATTATTTTTATAATATTATTTGTTATGAAAAATTGTTTCATTGTTAATCATATTTTTAAAAAGGTATAATATCATCTACGAGCTTATTATTTGTATTACGTTTAAAGCAAATATAAGCAGTTTATTTATTTTTTGTTCTGTGTCTGTAACATATGGATAGCGTGATTATTTTGTAAATTCGGTTACAAGAGTCGATTGAAAAAAAAACAGAAAGAAAGAGTATATTTTTAATATGCCGAATATGGCAAAAAAAAAAATATTTTCTCATGTTATTTTTTTTATTTTTTGCATTTGTGTTTATTCGGAAATCACTGCTTACGTTTGTAATATACGAAAAATTTGTTTGTAATTAGTGTAAGTCTCAAAGATAATTAAGTGAACTTAGTTAGAAATACTTTTAAGAAAAATAGATTGAAAATTTGAATTATGACTGAATGTACAAATAAACGAAGAAAGGGAGTTGTGACAAACTTATCAACTAAACTTTATAATAAATTAATTAGCATACATTTATTGTTTTCATGCAGTTTTCTCAATTATTGTAAAGATGGTTCGAAACAACATTTATCCATGTGGATGACATCAAAATTGACTACATAAATATTGCTTTAAATTTATGCAAAATAAAAAAAATAAGTATTAATAAAAAAACATATGATGACAAGAACAAATTAATATTGATAACTCAGCAAGGTCAATGGTAAGAAGATAACTTCAGTGACTATCCGTTAATACCTTTTGCATGACAAAAACACATTTAATCCATATTACAAATAACAAGAAGAAAAATAAATAATAATAAAAAATAAAAGTAAAAGTCAGAAAAATATTTTAAATAAGAAACAATAAGACCATCACAATGAGAGTACACATCTATATAGAAGAATGGATGGATGAATATCTTGGTAATTAATTGTCATTTAATTATGGATATAAAAACATATAAAACATTTAGTGAATTCCCATTGATATAATTTGTCAAATGTGTGCGTGCTTATCTCAATAAAATTATCAAAAAAAAAAAAAAGCAAACGAAAGGAACAAGAAAAAAAAATGACAAAATTATTATTTATTATTTTTTTTCTTTTTTTTTTTCACAAAGAACGTTTATCGTCTATCTGCTCTGTTGGTAATTTAATTTTCTTATATCAAGGTATAAAAATACCTGGCATTAACAATACAGAAAAACACTGCATGCGAAACAAATGCGTATGATGCGCGCGAAGAAGTAATTCAAATAACCAAATGATATGCAAAAAAGAATTATGAAATGAAACTATAGAAAAGAGTTGTATCAACAAAAATTATTAAATATGAATAAAAAATAAAAATAAAAATAGCATTTAGCATATTTCTTCTTCTTCTTCTTCTTCATTTTCTTCTTCTTTATCATTTTGTTAATGTTTTATTTTTTATAAATATATGCAATATGTGTAATGTGTATATAGGATTCATTATATGAAATGAAATGAGTTTCAATTATTGTAACTGACATTCGTAATTATATAGTTACGACTTACTGTACAATGTACATGTTTAGTTAAAAATAAGAGAGAGAAAAAAAGAAACATACTTATATATTATAGGATATACAAAAATAAATACAATATGTGCGCATATATTTATTATTAAAATGCATGCACATCTACTTAATGCACTTTTCAATGGGTACACAACTAAGCGCAGGTTTTCTTTCGATCAGACATATGCACATATAAACACAAAAGGTGTATAATAATTCTTTTATACGCATTTATAAAAGGTACTGGAATACTCTGAAAAATTACATTTATTACGTAGGCACAAAGGTTGATACCTAGTTATTTAAATAAATAAAAAAAATAAAAACAAAAATTGAAGCAGAAAAACAATAATAAAAAAAATATATATATAAAAATGTTGATTAAACAGTGATGGATTATTATTGTAAAGGTGATGTCATTAATAAATAGACACACAAAATAATAGAAAATAAACGCAATGCTCATCATAAATGTTTTAAATTATTATTGAGAAACCACAAATTATCAAATCATCCCCCCACTGCCGCGGCGCCGAAATAATAATAACAAAAAGAAAGAAAAAAAAAACAAAAACGTATGAATAAGTAGCTTGTATGCCCTATAATTATATAATTTACCTCACCTATCACAACAAACACTATTACGATCAATACATCTGTGTAAACGTTTTGTTTGACACGTGTTTTAAATAATATTCTAGGAAGGAAATGAAAAGGTATCAAAGTTAAAATACATAAATAATATAAAAGTCTAATAGAAATAATAAATAACAAAGTTAATTGTATGACAAAAATAGTTTTTTTTTTTTTCATCGTTATATTATATTTTTGGTCGCATATTGGTCAGGGTTGCGATCGAAACATTTTCCTTTTTTTCAGTATCGTCGATACATATAGATACTTATTAATAAATTGTATCCTTCGATAATATCGACGTATCGTACTTTTCGATACTTTTTTTTCTCGATAGTATCGGTGTTGAAAAACACAATTTCGATACTTCGATACCGACAACATTTGAAAGTTGCGTTTATAGTATCAAATCGATAGTGTCGAATGGATAGTGTCGGTGTATCACTATCAGTATCGATACATCGCACCCCTGATATTGATGTTTATTTCTATTATAACCAATATTCTATAATGGTCAAAAATATCAATAACAATATATTAATCAAAAACATCTATTAACCCATAAAAGAACAAAAAAAAAAAAAAAAAATAGAAAGAAAGAAAGAAACAAAAGAAAATGATAAAATAAATAACATATACGAGTATGAAAGATGGCCCTGGAGGTTATAATACAATTTTATGCAGCTCTATCTGGTAATAATAAAAAGGTTTGAAAAGTATATTTTATTGTGAAATTACAAAATTGCCATGTATTTCTGGTCAATCGTTTAAGCTCTCTTCAATTATGTATCGGTTTAAATGGTCGTTTTGTGAGTTTTTACATTTCGTTTTTTTTTTTCATTTTGGTTTTTTTTTTTATTCTTTTTTGTGTTCAACACTTATTATTATCGTATTTGCCAGACAATCCTCTATAATATTAAATGTAAAAATGATAAACTTTTATAAATTTATGTTCTTTTTCTTTCTTTCTTTTCATTTTTTTTTTTTTTAAATTAAATAGACATGATGGTAATACAAATTAAATAGGCATTTAAGGAATTTTGGAAATTATGGTTCGATTTTAATTTAATAGATGACTATTAAATCGAATCAGAGTATTAATTTTAAATAGGTTGAAAAACTATAGAATTTTTTCAGCAAATACCAGACCATATAACATAAGGAGGGTTTTTTTTAATTGATTCTGGTATATATATCGGATCAATATTGTATCCCAGCAATCAAGAAAGGAATACACGTTGCACGTTAGTACATATTTCAAGAATTCTAAGCATTATAAGAATTCTTACAAACAAAAAAAGATAATAATCTATAATTGATACTTTCACAAAATTGGTGCCTTACAACATGTAATATTATATTCTTTCGATATATACTTATATGCATATAAGCAAAGAGTTATTTGTAGCGCACGAGAAAAGTAAGTAACGAAGCCAAGCACAAAACAATTAAGTCTGTCTTATACTGTATAGAATCTTAACCGGATAATCAATGAAAACTAGTTGACAGATTGCAAAACCTATATATTTAATATACCTTTTGGTATGGAATTCATGGGTGGCAAATTCAGAGATATTCAGAGGGAATTCTTGCTAGCTAAATAAATTTTATATTTAAATTTTATTAAAACCGACATCAAAAATTTTATAATGAAAGAAATAAAAAACAAACAAACAAAAAAACCAAGAGTTAATCCAAATGATACAGACTTGTTGGTATCGTATTTGTTAAATGTAGAAATAAATCTGCACGTTTGCATTTAGAGTGAAAATCTTTTATATTCAAAATTCATACAAAATTATTATGAGAACTCTACTATAAATTTATGATGTTTTAAATGCGTTTATAATATTCATTTCACTTCAATTCGTTTTCATATCTCTTGTAATTTGACATTTGAAGAATCCCAACTGATATAATTTTAATGGTACTTTATTAAAATGACAGCTGAAAGGTCATGTTTGCTTGATATGAAAAAAAAAAATAATAATAATAATAATAAATAAATAAATACCAATATTTATTATTGCATTGCATTTGCATTAACCATCCCAGACTGCTGGTATGCAATAATTTACTTTTACTTAACAATATTTATGCTACCATTTATGCGAAATATAAAGCTAAAAGAGACTTGAATAATGTTTGGTAAAATGGTCTAAAAGAAACCAAAAGCAAAAATGAAATAAATAAAACGGTTATAATCCGAAAGAGAAACAAAAAGTAAAAACAAAAGAAAAAATAAACTACTAACAAAAATTTTACTTACCATTTAGATGACCATTCTCGTAAGGGTAGTCGCCATTGTCCAGTCGATGCTTTTTCAATTGTGGATGATGTGATAAATGACTGGCAGGTAATGAAAGTCCAACAGGTCCCCTTTTTGGCGGTCGTCCAGGCCTGGAGCTGCACAATAGTAGAGAGTTACTGAGGTTAACAACGGGTGATGTTAATATAGTTATGAGGGGATAATTAGTTTTTTCCCACATATGTGAATTTGTGATATGAACGGAAAAAAATAAAAAAAAAAAAATAAATAAAATAAATTTATGAAATGATTGTTTTTCTTTTATTTTTGTTTTTGTTGTTGTTGTTATTGGATGTTAATGTTTTTCATGCATACAATACGATTAGAATTAGATTATATTTTATGAATTATTTATGCTTTATGGAAATTCCATTCAAAATTAATTGTAAACATAAATCATCTCAATAATTTGTAACGATGATAACCGGCATATATTTGCGTATTTACAAACATTTAAATTTATAAATCCCATGAAAATGGAGATTGAAATGAATGCATATAACGTTTAGAATGAGAATATATAGTTATAGCTTATAGGTATATGTATATATCGTTTCTGGTTGCCATGCGTATAACGTAAACAATAACAAGCTTTTAATGTATTTTTTGTTTTTTTTTTTAATTTCATCATAAATGTTTATGTTTGGTGCTTTTAAAATTAAAATCAATTATTGATAGGATTTAATATCAAATCTGCCTCAACAAACTTGTTACTACATTTCTAAATATTGTAGATAATGTAATTGTTCTTATAAATGAACATTTATACATTATTTTAATAGCGTTGTTTGTTAATATTTTCAAATAAACAATGGAAAAATAAAATTTCTAAGCCGTTCCCATTATTTAATCAAATAGTTAAATCCTTTAGTAAACTAGTAGTTCCTGTTTACACTTTTCGGCTCTTATGTTTTCTTTTATTTTCATCGTATTTAAAATTGTGTTAAAAAATCATACAGCAAAGTGATGGCGCTTCCAATTCATTTGTTTATTTTGTTCATTTTTATATGTGAAAATAAAATGCAGTTTGTTAAAGCAAACAATTTTGAATATGTAGTCTGTATTGATAAGCATTTTATAGACACAGAAATATTTAAACATTTTTTTTTCTTTTATTATTTGGATAAATTAAACTTAAAATTGTGTATGTTAAGTACATTCCAACAATAACAAATTATTTGCAAAGTAGTTTTGATTGTTCAGTCGATAAAGAAATGGTCTTAAATAAATCCAGTGTATACCTGCACATAAATATCTTCAAGAATTATTTTGATATTTAAATGTGTGAATTTCACGATGTTTTTATGCACTACATTGTGAAACATGAAAGTGCATTATATGTTTGATTTCCTTTTTCTGTCTGTCCCCGTCCTAATTTCGGGAACAAATGCCCGGATGCAGACCGGACCCCTAATCTCGGGAACTAGTGGCCGAATAGAGATCAGACAAATACACATTTTGTGCATACATCATTTCCCTGGGTTAATCTGGCCTCTGGACTCGAAGGTAACATTTTGTGACTAAACGTGAATTATTATAACTAGAAATATTTCCAAAACTGAGGTTAATAAACACACAGCTGAAACATATTTTAGTCAAATAGAACAAATGATTATCTCAATA
>JAABKK020037489.1:13809-40732 GCA_011634745.2 Catotricha subobsoleta | reverse complement strand
GAATCTACACTAAGGTACAATTTTTCAATTCTCTGATGTAGAATCTACTGAATGAGATGCCATGATATTCGGCAACAAGTTAATGAAAGTAGGCCAGGCCAACACATGTACGCTGTTAAAATTATTTAAGTTTACAATTATTGTATTTACAATTCATTTGAATTACCTAATGGAAATTTCAACACCTTTTTAACAAGTTGTTTTGACAGAAATCACTACGAAAAATATGTTATTTTTTTTTTATTATTATTTACTTATTATGTATTATTTTTTTATTTTTTATTTTACTGATGCCAGATGTTAAATAAAAATAAAATTCGTTTCATTGAAAATAATATAAAAGGTTTGCATCAGAACTTCTTTCAATACTTTGGAACAATAAATAATTATCATACACGAAGAATAAATTGTATTATCAGTTAGTTGTTTTGTAAAGACTTGTCATCACTTCAGTATTTAAAATAAAAAAAAAAAACAACTATTGTTGTCAACATCAAACCATAAGATTATATATTTTGAATAATGAAAAACAGTTATTTTAAAGATTTATTAAATCATTAAAAAAAAAACCATAAATTTTAGCAGCTTGTTATTTTTTAAATCAAAAATTCATATGATATATAAATAAGCAAATCATTACAAAAAAAAAATAAAAACTTAATTGCAAGAAAAACATTTTAAGATCAATAGCATCAGTTTCTTCAGGAAAATGGATATTGAATAATATTTTTAGTTACTGTTTTAATATTAATAGAATAACATCTATATATCTAATCAGATTGTGAAACTTGTCATCTTCTGAAGATTATATACCTACTATGTATAGTATATAGTTGGTATAAAACTCGGGATTTAATCAAGTTTAACCGATTGGAGGTTTATCAAAATCTGTTTCACGAGATTCAAAGATTACACCAGTTGATACTTACAGTCTAACACGTTTACTGGGAGGGTTATTAACATCCCTTCCCCTCTTCCCGAAATTGCAAAATAAAATTACCCTCGGTCGATGTATGGTCTTGAGTGTTGTCTTAAAACTCATGTACCGGTACGGTTACAAACTCAACAAACAATACTCGGAACTTTTGTCGAATAAAGAACCTAATACTGTAATAAAACCTATGAATCGCTCGATCAAATTCAAACGAATATTGCAAAAAAAAAACCCATCGTCACATTATTTACTCTAAAAATACATTTACAAACTTAAACATTTATTATTTATATTCGGATTTTGAAAATAAACTATGACTGCCGTAAGCGATCAGGTAGGTCGTTTTAAAAAAAAAAAATTCTGTAATTTTCAATATAAAATTAAATTGCCAGCATAATTTCACACTTTATACAACGCAATAAAATCTAAAATATATCTAAATTAAATTTATTTAAACAGTTTTGTATATTTACTCATCTCAAATTGTTTATTATACTTATATTATATAAAAAGAACAATTTAAATTTAATTACCTTTGAATATAACTCTGGGTATTTTAATTGTGATATTGATATAAATGTGTATAGAATGGTGTTTACAACATTTAAGATAAATAAAAATAATCACAAATAAAACGTTTATACTTATTTCAATTAAATATTTTACGTGCATTCTTTTTAAATGTATAAATAATAATAAATATCTGGCGAAGATAATAATAATATATTTTTGAGAAGATGATTTAATGAACAAAGATCGCTTATCATTTTAATAAAACCATAATGAAAAAAGAATAATACATATGTATCTTACGTATTGACCTAATTTGGAAAACAATTTCCACTATTTACATATACATTATTCTTATATGCAATAAACTTCAAAAGTTTAATCGAATAAATACAATTTGAATTTTAATTTTCCATTAATTTCACTGAATTACTATTATAATATTTTGATAACAAAGAGTTATGGGTTTGAGTGTAAAATATTAAGAGGCTGATTTTCTTAAAGAACATTATAAGTATTGTGTGCGTGCACAGTGAACAAATTCATCATAATGCTTTCATCTATTGTCCCCAGCGTAATAATAAACAATTCTATACTAATCTTTTTTTACTGTAAAGAAAAAGAAAACATATTTTTAGCTAGCGGCAATTGAGAGAGAAAAAAAAACATTTTATTTTATAATTGTATAAAAGCCCGTAAACGCAGTTAAACAACCCTCAATTTTCTTTTAAAGAAGCAAAAGATCATGTGAAACGACAAGAAAACATTATAAGACACATTATCATAATTGTTATGACTTTCTTCTTACTTGCTTGCTTGTTTTTTTATTTTATTTTATTCATTTTTTTTTTATTTTTAAAGAATTCTGTAAAGATATAGAAATATAAGCGACACACAACTATGTACAATACAAATACATATCGTTATAATATTATCAATGCCGCGTCGGTTGTAGTTTAAATAGCTCGGGATTGTAGTAGAGCAGAGATTAATATGAATGAAAAATTTTGTGCACACTGAACACCAGAGCAGCAGGAAGTTAATGTGTACAGATGCTTAAAAGGGGGCGGCAATAAAAAAAAACCATTCTAGATAAGAAATTTACATTCTTTCGAGAATTTTTTTTTTCGTTTTTTTTTTAATGAATTATAGTTATTGCATTCATGAATTTTAATATTATTTCGTGTTTTATTAAATTTTGTCGTGTGTTCTCTCTTCTTTCTTCTTGCACACAGTAACAATAATCTCAAGGTAATGTATAACAAAAAAAACCAAAATAATATTTACAGCATCATTAGACATACAAATACTTCCTCTGTACAATATAAAAAAAAAAAAAAACGATAAAGCCAATGCCTCATTGCTACACGTTACGTGAAATATAAATATTTAAACTATGAAACAAATAAACGAAATTTAAATTTATTTTTTTTACTTTTTAACATTCGAGATTCTGTTTCTTTTATTTGTCTAGTCATAATATAAATATGTTTATTTTATGATATCTGAAGATAACTTAAAGTCATATAAAAATGGAAATATTGTTGTAGCTACTGTGTTAAGCACACATAAACAAAAATTAATTACTCCAGTTTTTTTTTTTCTCATTTTTATTCATTTTAATTCTACACTGCAGAGATAATCTTAAATGAATATCTTTCTTAGTTTCTCTGTCTCTATAAATACTTAATAATAACGATATTTATATACATGACGTGCGAGTAAACGATTTTATTGTAAGATGTTATAGAACCATTTAACTACTACGCGATCGCAAGCTTAAAAATTGTAACTATATTACAATGATATTTAAAAAATAGAAAACCAGATAAAAAATCGATGAATAAAATAAATAACTAAATTGTAAGTTTTGATACAAAGCGATCGAAAACGAATTAACAAAAAAAAAATAGTAATAATAAATAAATAAATAAATAAATAAAATAATAAGTAATAGTATATTATTCAAAAAGGCGCCACCGCGTCTTTATTTCAAATTTGTTACGCACAGTCTAAAAAGCCTGTATTATACTTAGGTGCTATAGCGCATCAATATAAACATACTTTACAAGTAAATAATTAATTCTTCATCTTCATCATCAATATTTAAAATACCAAAAATAAAAAAAAAAACAAAAAAAAAATATTTATTGTACAACATTATCTGTATTATGAACACACTTTCATCAATCATTAAATATTGAAACCTAAGCAAATAGTTAAGCGCCTTCATTTCATAAAACGGAACATTTAATACAATTCTTTAAATAATATCGGAATATCTACAAATAGGAAGGCAGGTATTAAATTGAAGAATCAAACTGAAATGTAATAAAAGAAATGGAAATAAAAAGCTACATTGTGATACGAATCAAAGAAAGAACAAAAAAAAAAAAAAACAGAACAGAACGAAAAAAAAAGACTAAACAGAGATACAAACCAAACCGATATCTGGCATTTATAATAGAACTGTGTACGTGCATTACAATAAAGGTATGAAGGTAGCAAAAGGCATCATGTAGCGGCTTCGGGCTTCCTTTTATAATAACATATTCATATTTGAACAACACAACATCAAATACAAAAAAAAAATAAAGAAGAAGAAAAACTATCAATCTATTGTTGCGTCCCGACAGAATAATACAAAAGAAATCAAAACGAATATGTAATTGTATCCATGTTTGGTGCTGATTTGCACTATTTTGATAGAAAAGAAAAATTATAGGAAAAAAAAAAAATATTGTATATATATTTTTTTTTTTTTTATTTGGATGAAAAGGTATAAAATTAATCAGTCAAAATGATTAAATAATGTCTTATAATATATTTTTATGATAGAATTGAGTATATGTTAAGTGCATGTTCCGAACATTTCAGGCGAATATGTCTAATCTTGTCATGTAATAATAATATTGAAAAATTAAAATGTAAAAATTAAGATTAAATTCTCTGTTGAAAGAAGGGTCCTCAAGAATCCAAAAACTATCCGCAGGTCGTCAGAACATTTCTAACAAGAAAACTGTCGATTAGTCATTGAATATTTAAAAATCTTCGAGGTTTTCATAACATCACTAAAATATTCTTAAAGCTTACTTACTACAATTGAAAGTATAGAAAACTATATCTGTTTTCAATCGGAATATAGGTACCATTTGGTATATTGAGTTCTCGCATTTTGATCTGTGCTTAACTTTTGATCTTATATCTAACACTGAATGATTGAAATGAGAATAATACACCCTACATCTTGAATTCTATATTTCCAACAAATATCTTCAATGCGTGTATTAGGACTAATAGCGATGGGAAAATTAGTTTTTGATCATAAAAATATTTAAAATTTCACTTTGGCTAAATCATGGTCATATTTTTTTTTGTTCTATTCGATTAGGTATAAATTTAGCAAATACGAACCTAAAGCCCACCAAAATATATTGTTTCACCTAACTATAATCTAATCAAATTTTACACCTCAGCAAATTAAAAAACAAAAAAAACAAAACGAAAACCTTTAGTTTTTGAAAAGTCATAATTCGATTGTTTGGTGAAGTTGAAGATATAGATTATAGATACACATTGATTGTATTTGTAGATACCGAATGCTGAGCCATGCAGACAGATAAACCTGAATACAATTTATGTAAGGGTTCATTTTGATTTTCAATACTGATGCGGATTATGATTAAATTTGTTTTCTGTATTCATCTTTTATATACGTTCGACTTCTGTATTTTTAAAATCAGTTATTGATTTGAAAAATTCTTTTTTTTTTTTTTTATTTAAGCAAATTTAAAGTTAATGAGATATTTTGCGGTTTTATTATCTGACAGTTTTATGTTATGAATGAAGAGAGATAAAATGGCGTTGGTATTTATTTTTTTTTTGTTTTTTTTATTATTATTATTATTTGCGATATTAGTTTTGGGAAAAAAAAATAATTAAGTATATGAATGAACGAAAAAATTTAAATAATTTAGGTGAAGAGAGAATAGTTCAATGAACCACATGCTTAGCTTTATACTGTACGCAAGTAATTTAATTTCGCTATTTATAGAAATTGTGATTTTGTGGTAATTCAATATTTTTTAGATGGATTATATATAGTATAGTAGAAGCATAGGCTTTTTTACTAAATACGAAGCAATTAATCTCAAAATATTTATTAATATTTAAATTGAATTGTCATAAAAATAAACACATTTCAATATATTTTTATTGTATATCTGACCGCATCGAAGCTTTTAATAAAACTGATGACATAACTTCAAACTTGTGAAATAACGATTCATATTATCTACCAAGCATCCTATCAAAGTGTTCATGTTTCAATATAACAACAATATTCTTCGTAAAAATATTTGAAATAATTAATTGCTTTCAAAAGTTTATATGTATTACAATGTCTTAACATAAAGTAAAGGCCTCTTACAATCACAATTTAAAAAAAAAAAAAACTGAAATACTGAAGAAGTGAAGGAAAAAAAAAGAATTATGCAAATTCCAAGACAACATTTATAATAATTTTTATGATTCCGTTGCAAAAACTAAGAAAAAAAAACACATAATTTCAGAAATCAATATTTATTTATTTATTGGTGAAAATATATCGTTTTTCTTTCTTTTTTTTTAAGCAACTTTGTAATTTTTAGTTAGTTTAATAGCTTTTGTTTGGATGGTAGTCAAATAATCGTAAAATTCTGACATAGGTGTGTAAGTTAAGGGCAATGCCATCCATATATGCATCATGGACATTGTTCTTGATTGTATATATTTGTATTACGTGCGTATGCAACAATATTTTTGTTGTTTAAATTTAAACTAGAGGCTAAAAGCGATAAATATTATGGAGTTTAGTAGCAAGATATCTCTTTTTATTCTTATTCTAGTTTTTTTTTTTTTTTATTTTTGTAATAATATTTTTGAAATAACATTTCGCGAAGAGACGAAAAAAAAAAGAAAAGAAAATTACATTACGATATATCAAATGGCACATAAAAATATGGCATTTTTGTTGTTAAAAACGATAAAAAATAATAAAAAAAAAAAAAGAAAAAGATGATGATTCGAATCCGAATGGTTTTACATTCACATTATAATATAATATACATATGTTAAATAAGTATGAGTGAATCGTTTCTAGACAACATCACCATTAATTTTAATATTTATTTGTATTTCAAATATAATTTTAATTTTCTACTCAAATGCACATCAAATAAACTGAAGATTATGTTCAGTCTTTGTATATTATCTGGCATCGCGATGAGGCAGTTTCCAAATGTTTTCATAAGAAATTCAATTTTGTTTTTTTTTTGTTTTTCAAGAGTAAATACGAAAAAAATAAAACGCTAAAAAGTTATAAAAGCATACAACTCTAGGCTATTTATTATAACTTATAAGACATCCAGAAATATATCTTATTATTTAATCCAAAGAAAATATTCATTCGAAATGTGTTATTCTCCCTTTCTTCTTATATACTCGTATATATATTATTATCGTCTTAAGATAATTATAATCAATATTTTTCTTATTCTATTTTCATACATAATTGCTCATTTAGTGATTCATGTTCAATAAACAAAACCGAAACGTTAATCTTTCAGAAATAGCATTGGTATTGAGTATTATTTAAATATATATGATGTGTATAAATATGTGGTGTGGTACCAATACAACATTGCATTTATTATATATATATGAAACCAGAGTGTGTACTACATAAAAAAAAATATATATATAAATATATAATATTTAATTTAATCGTATTGTATCGAATGCATTTTAAACATTTAAATAACCCAACTACATTTTGTGCGAGGTTCGGTTTGATGTTGCAATTGAATTTGCATCGTCTTAAACCACAAACCGTTTAAGTTTATTATTGTTTATTTATATTTATTTCTTATTTTTTTTTTATTATTTTTATAGAATTTTATATTGTTTTTATTATTTATTTTTGTGTAAAATTTAGTTGAATGCTTAAAAGACATCAAACAAGTTTTCCGAATCATAATTCATTTAAATAGGCAATGATATTTTTTTTTTATTGACGGTGGTGTGCTGGGTGCTACTGAACGAATATAACAATAATAAATAAAAAGAAGCTCAAAATTAAAGGAAAAAGAGATTGTAACTTGTAAATAATAACTTAGAAAAATAATGTATATTTTTTTTTTTGAAAATCAATAGAAAATTTAATTTTAATGAACAAAAATAATCCACAATTTATGAAATAAATTTCATTAAAAAGCAATTGGAAATAATCGGCAATTACTTAATTCTTACGATAAATCACAAAATTCAGTTAAACATAAATTGACAAATAATTTTCTATGAACCGGATTTGATTATGAATCAAATAAAAAACGAATATAAATAAATTGAAATAATATCGAACGTTAAAAAATCCAAAAATAAAAATCAATTCAATAAAAAATATTATATAATAATAAATATTTCATTCAAATAAATAATGTTTTCAAATCTATAAATATAGTTTTTATATAGCTTTAATTTAAACCGAAATTATCAATATTTCTACATATCAATCATCACGCCTACAATAAAAGAAATGACTTTGTAGTTAAAATTTGAATGGTTCAGCTACTTAAAAGATAAAATCTTAATGTAGACAACTTAACATATATGTTATACTTATAACCGTCTGTCTGTTCTATAACTAAATAGGAGAGCAGCTACTTTACATTAAAATAAATCAATAGTTTACAGCAACTGATCAAGATATCATAAATATTTATAGAAATGAATTGAAAATAAAAATAAAAATAAAAATATAAAAAATATAAAAATAAATTAATGCGTTCTACTTTTTGATCTGTCAACATTTCGAATTCTTCGTTTTGGATAAAATTTGGTGATTAGTGAAAAAAATTATGACACAAGTTTTTTTTTCATACCTTCTTCAGTGAGTTTTAATTTTATGAAATCTTTGTGTCGATGGGGAAAGCGAAATGTTTTAGTGAAGCAAGCGCTCTGGAAATAAAATCAGTTCAAGGGTTGCTAAATAGTATTTTCAGTTTAGATAAGAGTTATAGTTCCGACAAATAGTTTATCGTTTTTGAATCAACAGTGAAATAATAAGTTTAGACAAATAATTATTAATGTGTTTTTTTTTTTGGCGGATTCATTTTCGAAATATTTAATTTTATTATTAATCATGAAATTATTGTCAAATTATTACACTTTCTATTGACAATCAAACGCAGTTTAGATGATGGTTTCCTCGTTAAAATGAGAATATCATGACTATGTATTGACAATTATTATATAATATGATCCTAGCAATCTCATTACATTAATCGCACTAAATAATAATAATCATCATCATACTTTAATGCCTTTCGGCGTGAGTTCTTTTAACCACCCTCTTCCAATCCTGGCTATTCCTAGTTAACTCAAGAAGTCTAACATTTAACATCAAATCTCTATCAATTAAATCCTCTTTAATTGAGTCTATAAATCTTCTTCTAGGTCTTCCACTACTTCTAACACCTATAGCTTCTATCTTCAAAACACTTGTTGGTAATTTATTCTCCCTCATTCTATGAACATGCCCAAACCACCTTAACCTTTTCTTCCTTGCTGTTTCATCAATAGAATCTACTTTGAAAAACCTCCCGGATATCTTTATTACTAATTCCTTTATCCCATTGTTCTCTTCTATTAGTTCCCGCTATCATTCTATAAGTACCTTAATATCAGCTACCTCTAATTCATGTACTGAATATCCAGAACAGATCCAACTTTAACTCTCATAACGGTTGCCCTATAGATATTGCATTGTGAATATAGTTTAATCGAATTAAATAAACGATTTTTTTTAAATGAATAATATTTGAATATTTATATAAAAATCATTTCGAATGTTCTGCTTTAAAATTCAGACCAAGTTCATTGCCTGAGTCCAATTTGAAAAATGTTTGTAAAATATTTAGTAGCCGATTTCGCTTCACCATATATAATTATAATTATATCCGATAACCGATTCCTTTGTTCATATTTAGTCAAAAAATATAAAGAAATAACTAAAATATTCAAAACAAAAATTTGCAAAACTATCTCTTTAATTAAATAATATAACTAATAAGAAAACTGAAATTATAAAACTAATAAACAATATAATGACCCATAAAATATAATTAATTGTATGTATACTCTTTATTTAAACTGTATTGTAATTCCTTTATATACCATCGTATCGCTACTAAATATAATATTTACGACAGTTCGATATACAAATAATATAAGAGAGTTAGGTAGGTAGGTAGGTAGGTATAGAAATTATGTGTGTGTGTAAATATTTCAAACAGAATGTATATTATTATTCATAAATGAAAAATAACGAAATCATTATTATAAACACTCGCTTCTTCATTTCGTGCGAAAATCGACACATGACTATATTATATTCTCAAAATATCAATTTGATTTATGCATGTTGTACGCTAAGGAGTTTATCTATTTTAGCGCATTATTTAACTTAAATATACATAATATATTCACTTTGAATTATAAATTAATTATAATACAATGAATTGTGAATATTTTTCCAAATAGAAATGTTTTTCTATAGATTTTGAACGATATTTCCCTTTATTTCTCAAAAAGTTAATTATAGAACGTAAATAGGAGGTTTATTCGACATAAGTATTTATAGATATTATTTATTTGAAAATTATAGATAATTGAAGTGTTTAAAGGATTATTGTTGACAATAAGCGTTTGGATCATTAAAATTATATCCGGTCACAAACAAATCTATAGCCTTTTTAGTGTGTTAAAATGCTGCAAATAAAACTGAATGATTTATGCGTTGTAATAATTTAAACGACAGCTGCTTTTTCAAATCAAATAAATTGTTCGATCACAATCATTTTTGAAATTTGCATTTAATATTTGTGCGCTATCAAAATATACAAAAAGAAAATTATCGTAAGTAGCATGCGATTATTATAAGATTGATATTTATATCTCTATATCTCTATATATGTGTATTGTGTACTTAAACTTATATATGTGACGAAGTACAATAGCTTTTTCTAAGGCTATATTTTCCATTATTTTATAACGGCAAATAAAAGAGGATCATTGCATAATAATGAATAAGTAAGTATAATGTGTTGAATAAAAAGCATCCAATCGAATTGGTAAATTCTCATGAAATGAAAATCATATTTTTTCTTTCAAAGTTAAGGCTCTCTTAAAAAATTTATTCTTTGCAGTGGCAATATATATTCGTACCGACAACATTTTGTATAAAATTATATTTCATTCATTATGTATTTATAAAGGATTTGTGCCGCTCCATATCGAACATAAGATTTTTTTTTTTTTTCGCTTTTTATTGTGAAATATTTTTTCGGTTGTGCAACAAACATACACACGCAACAAAAAAAAAATGTATCAATTAATCGAACCGTGAAATATTTTCCATTGTTCAAGATTATACGTTGTCACCACTCTTTAACAACACAAATCAACAAAAGTGACACCGGCATTGGCATATACATATTGACAATATCGCTTTTATCACACAAGCAAACTGTATAATGTACAGAGTAACACCATATCATCCCATCCATTCATATGAAATTATTGTAATACAATAATATAATGGGTCCTCTCGAAATGTAAAAAGGATAATCTCACCGCCACTCCTTCTGATTTCCATTATTATTAACTATTATTACATATTCAATACACTATTCAACTTATAAATATGGCTTTGTTGTGTATGGATAGATAAAAATATGTGTGTATATAATATTTTTATGTCACTCCCAGCTTGTTTTCCATTAACTATCTTTTGATGTGTTTCACTTTTTTTTTTTTTTTTGCAAATACATATTCACAATTATATCAGCTTATTACGGTTTGATACATTTTACAATGGCACACCAACAAACAAAGCGTTTTGGTAGGAAATATTATGTACAAAATCTGAAACCTCGTCAATAACATCTGGGTAAAAGAAGATACATTTTTTTTGCTGTTGTGCTATAAGTTTGAAAAGTCTCGTCTATATGGAATAAATGTTGAAATGGAAAGTATCTTTTTTGGCAGGTAAATAATCTTAAAGGTTGTTGTAACATACGTCTATTGTCTCTATCGGTAACTTAATATTTATCATCATCACATGCTGTTCTTTATATATTTACCGATTTACACACACAGAGATATAAACATATGCATAGATTGTGGAATCGCAAAATATCTTTTGAAATATATCTCTGTGGAGATTGTAATTAAAATATTTTAAAAGTTTTTAAGGTAAATGAAATAAAATATGGAAAACGAACTATTGAAATGACAGTTTACCGAGTTGTTAATGAACATTTGGCAATATATCAATTGCTTATTGGTGCCCTTTAGTAATTTGTTAATTAAATTACATTCATAATTGTACAATTACTGAATAATCGAACTACAAATAAATTAATTGATTTAAATAAACATAAATTCAAATTCTTTCTTTATATAAATAGAACTACCGAATTATATACGCATAAGTATTCAAGAAAACCTTAAATTATTGAAAATCTGAAAGTCAATAATATAATTTTAATTCCCACTCAACGAAATGCATGGATACCACTGGGTAAATCCGAAAAAAAAAAAAACAATTACACCAAAATTTAAAACGATTAAATATTACTTAGACGTAAATTCATTTTCTTAACGATACGTTTCGTTAACTAATAAAGTATACAAATTAAATGTACAACAAAGTTTGTTCGAAACTTATTTAAAATCGATAAACAGCAAAATATATAAATTTTCTTAAACAGCCAGACATCCCAGTACTTTCTATTAACCCTTTAAATAGAACTTTTCATTTTCTCCAAAACATTTTATTCCTAATAATGTCATATATTATAATAACATCTCGTCGATGTTTATAAATATTCTGTGTGTCTGTTTTATATGAATTATGATGATATTTATATGATATTGTGTTGCTTATAAAATGTGTGTATATTTACTTATTATAGAGTTGGATGTATAACTGACATTATGCTCCCCTCGCATTCAAAGAACTTGTATTCTAAAATTGATTTTAATTACACCGTGGAATATAGAAATTAATATTTCTGCCGATTTTCAGTATCTCTTAAACGATATTAGATTTCATAACTTAATCATTGCAAGCAAGTACTGAACGCTTGCTTTTTCAATTAATTCCAAATAATAATTTATCATTTTCAGATTCGAGATTTCGATTGAAATTCTTTGGCGGAACGGTACTCGTGTTTTTGTAAAGTGCTTCAAAATTTTGTTTGATTTCATTTAACAAGCTCGTGAGCTATTATATATTTTTTATTTCTTCTTCTTATTATTATTATTATTATTTTTTATTTTTTGCTCTTTTTGAAGAATATATAATTTGGCATGTATGACAACATTTGATGTTGTTTAGTTAAATTGAATTTCTATATTTGAGTAGGTAATATATCACATCAAAGGTAATGTGAATATTGAAAATAGAAAATATTTTTAAAATTGTGCCCAGGTATTTCTTGTCATATTAAGCAAAAAGCATCATTAGTCATAAATATAAATACAAATAGAACATATCATTGTTTTTCAAATAAGCGTCTTGTGATAAATTTACACTTACAATTTTATTAACTAAGGAAACAAATTGGTTCAAGCAACATATGCGAAAGTGAAAATTTTGAGTTAAGAAGTATACAGAAAAAAAAATGCTATTGACAGAAATTGATCTCAATTTCTGATAATGAGCTAATGGTTAATTTTCGTATATTCATCAACATGAACTAAATTAAATATTTTTTTTTTTTAAATTTAAGCTTCATTCCATAACACATTCTTGATTAAATTTGAATTTTCTAATTACATATAAAATAAATTATGAACCAAAATATCATTTCTACCTGTTGTTTTCAATTTAAACTTTTCATTGATTATGATCCACGCACATTCGTGTGCAATAACACATAACAAATTCATTAGCATTAATCATATATAAAGTTAAAAAGCGCGCGAGAGAGAGAGAGAGCGAAAAAAAAAAACATTATTAATTACAATTTATCAAACACGGAAATAAACAATAATTTAAATGCGTTATGCAATAATATTGTTCATAAAATAGAAAATGTTACCACACACATATGTGTGTAATTGATACACATTTTATATAGAGATGAAATGCATTGTTTAAACGATGCAATTTTATGCCTTTGGGGGCAATATTTTCCAATGCAAAATGTAAACATAACACTATGTTTTATACTCTAAATAATTCTACAACAAATCGTTGTTATGTTATATTACGAATGATGTGTTTTGAATATGTGATGTGTCCAGGTATCAGACCATACAGACAGACAACCAGCACAACCCAGTTAATTTAAAACAATAAACAAAAAAAAAACGATAAAAGTTGAAATGTATTTGCGCGCATAGTTTGTTTTTCATCGTGTGTGCATTAAATAATAAAAGCTCTTATATTTGAAATATTTTTTTTTGAAAGAAAAAAGTGTTCATTCAAAATAATTTTTGTATACTGTTGAATATTGAACAGCATTTAAAATGAAAAACTGTTTCGCATTTAATTTAATTATAATATTTTCTATGGTAATTAATTTTCAATTAAATTATTGTTTCAAAAAAAAAAAGAAAAAAGAAAAATGTGTATATAAAAGAGGCGGACTCATTTTTCATTTAATTAAATCAATTATGTAACAAAATAATATTACTTGATATATTGTTGTTACGGGTCAAATCATGCCAACTAACCACAAAATAAATTCATGCAATTTGCAAAAATAAATATATTTTAATTTGTTGTGCTTTTCAATTTGTTGCTGGGCATTCGGCACACAGAAATTTTATTATTATAATTTTTAATTTTCATTAAATTTTCTTGAATTGTTGTTCTTAACGAACATTTCTGATTAAAGACAGAAATACTCTGCTGTAATAAATATCACAAATATTTAATGGAATACACAAATGCAACGCAGCACAAATTGAAAATGTGAATGCGTAAATAGGTGTAAGATAAATAAAATAAATATAAATACATAATTTGAGAAAGAATAAAAATATATGAAAAACTTAAAATTAAAAATTGAACTTAACCAGATATTGTTTTTTTTTTTTTGTAATTTTTATAATTTGTCCTTAGGGCCAACAAGTGGGGTGTAGCCCGCAGGGACCCCATAATTAAGCACATCAAAATTTACTCATTTTTTTTTTGTTTTTTTAATTTGCTGTTAATTTTTTTTTTTTTTTTACTCTGATGTTGAATAAAAAATGGTATTCATCTTAATTCCAAATCATTCCAAATGCTGTGTTGTGATTATGATGGTTCCTTCTGTTGACTACACCCCTGCCAGTTGATCGCCTGTAGACATTTTTCAAACACCCAAATATAATTTTCTACTGTGTGTGTTATATATACCTTTCAAGGGGTTTAACCGACAAGCATCTGAAAATAAAAAGAAAAAATCGACCGTTCGTTCAATGAATTATTTTGGTTTTAAAATAAAAAAATTAAATAAATAAATGCAAGAAAATATATTTTATAATATTTATAATTAATTAAGAAAATATTAATAATGAATTGTAATTTTTTTTCTTTTCTTTTTTTTCATAAGTAAGTATTTTAAGACAATAAATATTATGGCATTTTTATATTTAAAGTTTTAATTGTTATATGAATGAATATCATCGGTCAGTTATTTTTCTTTGTCATTTTCAGACACAAATGTGATTTTTTTTTTATTTGTATATTAAATATAAGTTTCCTATTCAAATATAAAGTAGATTCTTAATTATTTTAAATATAAATATTTAAATTTCATGCGAATTTTATTTAAATTCTAAATGAATTTTTATGTTTGGATGTTTTACTTAGTACGCAAATTATTCATAAAAGTGCCTACACACAATACGATTCTATTTAACAACAAGGATTCATTCTGAAAATATTTATACTCGACTGAATCCGAACATTATTACGGATTTGCATGAGTTAACAAGTAATTATTGATTGAGCAAATTATACCCAACTATTTAATTTTTTTTTTAAAACCTGTCCTGGTAATAATAATTAATGTGATTGCATGATCTTTGTGTTCACGTATATTTATTTAAATGATCAATGTTCTATTAATGGCATTTATTACTTATTGTAACCAATTATTATTTACGCATTATGAAAACGTTATGCAATCAGCAAACCCGTTTTTTTTTTCTTTCATACAATTTATTATGCAATATTGTCATTGTACTAATTTTAATTTGCTATAACGGTTATTAAATTATAAAAATATTTTTCTATAAGAACTGACATTATTATTTCATTGATCTTTGAATGAAAAATAAATTGCTCATTCAATATTTAAACATTAGTGTAGATCATAAGTAATACATATTTACAAACTTATAATGCAATTCAGTGACGAATTTTTCAATGTAATTAAATTTAAAAAAAAAAACAGACAAACAAAACAAAAGTCGTAACTAATTTCAGGTGTTATTTGAATTTTTTTTTTATTTTGACCGAAAATTATTTGGAAAATCATTCGTTTGTGAGCCAGTTTTTGTTTTTCTTGTGATGAAACTAAATCTCATTACAACCTTTTCATTTATCATTGCTTATACCAAAATGTATCACCCTGCAGTTAAAAAAGTAAATAATAATAAATATAAAATTAAAGTAGAAAAAAAAACAACAAAAATTTGATGAATTGCATTGAAACATGCTTTGTAAAAAATATTATATATTTGGATATAATGATAGACAGATGTGTAACATGTATTTATGTTTTTCTTTTATAATTTTTCAAATAGGTATAGAGAGTGAGAGAGATGTGGTATTTTGTATGTAATGCTAAGTGCTTGCACATTATTGGTGTACAAAATATACCGAAAAACTATATCAACAATGTTGTATATACATTTAAAATGTAACATATTACCATTATGCTAACTATATTTATAGAGCAGATAGCTGGAGGTACATACTATGACGTAAAAATATCAAAAATTAAAAAAAAAATGTTTTTTTTTTTTTCTGATATTAGATTGCTTGGATAAATTCAATTCACTTTTATTACTTATTATATCTGCATAAATAAATAAATAATTGTATGCGTTGTTCTATAAAAATTCAAATGTAAATTATATTTTTGTATATATATATGTATTTTGAGTAGTCGCTGGTATATTATAACATCAAATAGACGTTAGAATGTTCACTGTATCAACTTCAACAATAAAATGGAATTAGCAGAACTGATGATAGGGTTATAAAAAGGTCTATTCAACTTTATTATGTTTATTATTGGCATGGCTGATATACAATACTGTGGTATATAATATATTATGTACAGAGGCCGCATTGTACAAACCGAAAAATTATAGCTTTGAAATTTCAATAATATGGTTGGTCGACATGCATGGACTTAACAAATAAAAAGTCGAATAATTATTATTTTATATATATTTAGAGAGCCAATCAGAATTCAACTGAAAAAAAAACTTCTAGTTAAATTATTTCAATTTCTATTATCTATAATTTCAAGTCTCTCTAGTCAAAAAGGGCATGTCTCTTTTCATTGCATATTACATTTTGTGAACCGAAATAAATTGTGTTTAATTTCTAAAATTCTTGCTACTTCACCTATAAAATTCGAAAAAGGTTTAAAAATATTAAATTTCAAGTTTATCATCAACTAACTACAACCTTAAGCTTAGATCCCTGCGTCATATAAAATATATTCAAACAGGAGAGAGTAAATAAAAGAAAAAAAAATAAACCTTCAATATTCGCTTAGCACAAACCTAACCCTGCCAAATAGAATTTATATTGCAATTCAGCTAGAAATTTATTTACCTATACGCAAACATAATATTCAAATAAAACGACCCAGAATAGCAATTTTCCATATTGGTTCATATTTATAATTTTACATAAAAATATGAATGTTACGCTAAAAAAAGAAAAAAAATTAATGGTGTGGTTTGAAAACAAAAAAAAAAAAAACGTCTGAGTTTCAAGTATTATTTGAAGGGTAAAGAATTTTTGCTGGGGTAAATTATATTTCGCTTTGATAATTGCCTAAATAAAATTATGGTTGTGTTGTCATGTAATATGTGTAAATGGTTTGGCTTTTTTGTTTAATGGAATTGATAATTAAATTTCAGAGTCCATTTGAGATGGAAAGAAAAAATCTTTGGGGTAATTCAATTAGAAATTCCAAAAATAGTCTGCTTACACGTTCTGATAGAAATAATATACATTTTTAGATTGTTTCAGCCAGTAATTGTTTTACAAACTCTGAAATTTCTATACTCTAATCAGAAATAGAAAATAATTATAATTAAATGTCGGATTGGTGTGCGCTCTTCATACATATGCTTAACTTGATGTTTGAAATTGAATAAATTAATTACCCTATAAAATAGCCTTGACAATGAAACCATATAGAGAATTGCATTCGATTAACATTTTCAAATTTGTAATTTACAATGTTATACAATAAAATATTTGATTGCATTCATCCGGTTGCCATTCAATTTACATTTGTATAAACAAACTGAAATGTATCTCCGATTAAGTGAATTGAATAAATCACTATAGTACCATATAAATATACGAACAGGTAAAATATGTGGCATATAAAATACACATCACATATAATCCATTTTAAAGGTACTTTAAAATCAATGTATATAAAACAAATTTACAAGCACCATCACATTAATTTTGTTTAATGTTGACTAATAACCAACTAATTGTACCACGTAAATCATTAACATTAATTTATTATTATTATTTATATATATTTACCTATACGATACAACAAGAGAGCACCTCTTAACAGACCAACCTTCTTTACCTACTTCTTTTGTAATAGATTCATTTGATATAATGAAAAATATGTGGAGAACGAACAGAAAAATATAATTAACAACAAAAAATTAAAAAAAAAAAAAAAAAAAAACACTTGAAAGAAATGCACACACTATTTTGGTTGGTGGCTTAACAATTTTTCTATACACTCTCTTAAAACATAATAATAATAATAATAATGCTTTATTTTTTAAACGAGTCATTAATCATTTGAAGTTGAAATAAATCCACCCATATTGGTAGGAGAATATTAGAGAAATATGTGAAGTTAATGAGCCGATGTGAATTAAAACATTTGTTTTGATTTCTTTTCAATGCTTAGTTGTTTTTTTTTTGTTTGGTTTTGTTTCAAAAAAAAAAAATATGAAAAATCCCAAAAAAAAAAAACCTAAATTTTAATTTATTTGAAATCGAATAATATTTTGAAACAAAAGAAAGGTAATTAGTTCAACGTTTTATCTGTTTTTATACGGTGTGACTAATGGTGATTTATCATATTATTATTATGTTCAAATGGTGGCTTACAAACGTATGTATGTACGTACCATCAATTCTAATTGTATAAACGCGCCATATACTCATTTACTCATTTCGCAGTTTCTTTCATTTTACTATATATTTGAGATACATATTCTTATAAAACCAAAATAGAGTAGAAACAAAAAAAAAATCGATCAATTAAAGTTCTTTTAATTTTTAAGTGTATTGAACCAAAAAAAAAAAAAAAACAACATCAGTGGGGAACGGTAGATTTTATTAGAAATCAAAATAATATAAAAAATGTTGCGTCGAGCAAAAAACAAAAAAGATTAGAAAATTTTATTTAGCAAATGAAACAGTTTTTGGTTTGTAAGGTGTTTGCTTATGTTTTTTCTATTTTTCTTTAAAAGAAACCAAATTAAAACAAGTACAAAATTTTATTACACGTTAACCTGTTTAAAATTTAAAAACGGTTTTTGGTTTTTTTTTATTTATTTGAAGTTATCAAAAACTTATAGCTAACAATGTGAATGATTTACAGAAAAATTAATCGTTTTTTTTTTCAAGCAAAAAACAAATAATAAAAAAAAAACGAATAAATTTCTTTATTATTAAATTATGCTCTCGGTTAGTTTTTGTATAATTATTAAATTAATAAAAATCATTAAATTAAATAATTTTTGGTATTACTTTATAGTAAAATAAAATTACAAATATTTTTAATTGAAGATTTGTTTTTCGAGGCGAACCCTTAGACTAATATCGATTTGAACGGTAATATCGTAATCAATGAATTAAATATGACCTAAACAAAGAAAAAACTTATTACGCTGATCCATTTTATGTTACAGTTTTGAGGGGTAACGAGCAGCTTATATTACCTTAATCACACAAGTCACAACATTATACTATGGGTTATTGTTCCGCTGAAAATTCATATATTATGTAATTGTTGTAGATGTAGTAAGTAAATACTAAATACTTTTTAACAAGTCTTGGATCGATTATAAATTAACTATTTATTAAAATAATATTTGCGAATTGTACGAGTTTAATCTATTGTTTCTATATGAACATTAAACCAATATCCACACGAAATTGTAACTACTAGTGATTACATATTGTATAAAGTGCGTTGTCAAAAGTTATTTATTGCATACAAAAACTTGGCTATAGATTGATTCGGTTGCCTATGAACAAGTTTAGAAACATTAAAACCGAATTATAAAATTTTAATATATGTGAAAAGTAATTAAATTGAAAATTCTTGATATGATGGCACTATACCAACCATTTCAATAAGAAATTTCTTTATAAATTAACTTATACTTAAATTGCCAACCTATCCTGATATATATTTTCTGTTGTATTCAATATTGCACTAAATAATAAATGCACATCATAAAAATGTTAGGTATATTATAAGAAATATTTTCGCTAAACTCTGAAATATCAGACCTTGTCTACCCTTTTAAAAATGCACTTATGACAAGAAACGGATACAATACTCCACCACATATGCAATACATATAATTTCTATTCGAATAAAATAATGTATGGATGCGTAGGAACGTACATAGCGATTATACAAAATAATACGAATTACAATTATGTACGATTAATAGAAAATATATGTTCTTGAACTATTAAGCCTACATTAAATTGAACAAGAACGAAATGCAAAATACTTAAAAAAACTTTTTTTTAAAACATAATGTAGCGCATATAAGAAATTTTAATATTGTATGATTTGTATTATTGTATGAACATTGAACATTCTGTTCAAAAGCTTAAAGAAGAAAAAATAAATGAATGTGTGTGCAAATTATTAAAAACGCATGCAACCGATACCTACATTTTTATTAATAAAACACAAACTTTATACAGAACAGAAATGTTATTTTCATTTTTTTTTTTTTTTATTCCGTTTAATAATAATCTAATTTCGTGTTCTGAGTGCATACACAATTATTGTGTGTACTTTACATTATTTCAAATTCATCATCATAATAATGGCCTCGGGATATTTATTTCCATTTCCAGAGGCATTTATAAAGTCGCGTTTCGCGCAATATACAGTCATAGCTTTTATGACACGTTTATATATATTACAATCGAATAAAATAAATAAATGAATTAATAAAAAAAAAAATGCAACAGCAAAACAACATTAAAACATAAATTTCCTTAAGCTTGTTTACATGCATGTTGGAGTATTGATTAATATTTTCATTTTGTATATCGTGATTTAATTTCCAATATCAATAATTACAATACGAAAATTAATAGTTTGATTTTGTAATATTTGCGCAATGCAATACAAAGTATGAGCATTTTCATTAAAATCGTAACCAAATTGTGATATCTGAGTATAGAAATGGAATGGGGGCACGTATGTTATTTGAATTGGTTTTTGGTATATATGCGTGCAAGGACCGTAGATCAATTGAAAGATGCTTGTTACAAAAATTATTAACATTTTGCCTGATTGTATTTGAAACAGGTATTCTTTCAGGTTCATCGTATTAATATTATTTTGTTTTCTGTTTGAGAGCATCTCACATAATGTTCGCATTACATACAATTGTATTGAGCTGATGATATTAAATGGAATAAATAACAACAACAACAACAATGAACAGAAAAACGACGAACAGCCAACGTAGAGTTGAAGACTCCAGAAAACCACGCCTGGCTGTCTTGAAAATATTTGTGATTTACGACAAAATAAGCAAATGTTTGTTCTTCAATTGCATAATTTTAATTTCATTTCGTACATGCCAATATATTTTAGTGTTATCGCTTCTTTTTTTGCTCTGTGCATTGTTTTTTTTTTGTTTTTGTTTAATTTACGTGAAATCTGGCATGGAATAGAAAGAACACGAATGTTTGTAATAAGTATATAACAAGAATGTTTGAATTATATCAAATAAATCATAAATAATAAATGGGGTAATCTAACACGTGATGTAAACTAATAAAATCGTTTACTTTGTATTATTTTCATTTCATATAAAATTGTAAATAGTTTTCAGAAATATATTCAAGAAATGGACATTGTTAGAAATATTCCTTTTTTTTCGGAATTGGTAAAAATCGAAATTCAAATAGAAATATAATTAACAGAATTGTAGAGTAAATCAACTGTAAATCATAATATTTGTAAATAAATGGTAGAAAATCATAAAAAAAAATAAATAAAACGGTTATTGTTGTTGGTGCTGTTGTTGTCCATTTATTCCTATTTCTTATATTTTCTATACAAATCAGAGGTAGCCATAAAATATAAATACGTTTTTATACGGTTATTGGGTGCTCAATCTTAAAAGATATCTTCAGTTTCATTTATACCTGCTGCGCATGGTTTTATGACATTATTATTATTATTATGTATTTGTTGGCGGTGCATTTAACAAGCTATGAAATGTGAAAATTGAAACACATTGTGTTGTCCTTTTTATGGTTTGCTTTGAAATTTGACTGCAATTTTTTAAAATAAGAATGTTACGTTTAAACGACTCAGTTGGGCAATTAGATGCCAAAGGAGAAATCTCAACTAAGTATTTTTTTTTATTTTGTTTCAGATAATCAAAAGAATTATCAGTAAAAATGATATTAATTTCTATAAAGAATTAAACTGTTATTGTAGCGAAAGAAACCACCAGTTGGGGCCAACAATTAACATGTTTCATCATAAATTTTATATATCTACTTAAGTATGATCTTTGTCAAGACAATTTATTTTATCAAATTAAATATTATCGTTCTTTAATCACTTAGCTCAAAAACAAATATAGGCTCTTCGCTTCAGCACTTCTTTAACCATTCACAACTAATTCAAATGAAATCAAAAAATTAATTTAGAAAAAAGAAAATTAAATAATTGCTGTGTTTGGTGTTTGGACATTATCTCTCTCTCAAAACAAGAAAAGAAAGAAGAGAGAAAGAAAAAAGATTCTAATGTAAATGTAGCATAAAAGATATCCACCGCAACTACCGAATAAAACTAAATAAAGCCTTTAACGTCATCGGTTCGACTCTATGCATCCATGACATGACCGATTAACATTGTCTGTCATACTCCACTGATTTCGATATTAATCAAATGGTTGAATATTATGTGGAGAAGAAAAAAACCAACGAACAGTTAATTGTTTAACTGCGGCATTAAGTAGAGTAGCAATAAGAGTGCCCAGAAATCATTATGATATAAGTAATTTGACATGACAAATTTATTAATTTTTAGCTGAATCAGATTCTCTAGAAATATATAAAATTCATATTTTCAGTGTGTGATTTACGAATGAATGTAATTCATGTCAATATATGGGTATTTAGAAAATATTAAAATATGTCTTAAT
The DNA here is from genome assembly GCA_011634745.2 of Catotricha subobsoleta. Classification (NCBI taxonomy): domain Eukaryota; kingdom Metazoa; phylum Arthropoda; class Insecta; order Diptera; family Cecidomyiidae; genus Catotricha; species Catotricha subobsoleta. Next base: position 17,538 of record JAABKK020037489.1, on the reverse strand, counting down.
TATTTTATGAATGTTTCAATGCAATTGTTTTATGTATTTTTAAATGAGGAGAATAAATGTTTAGTACTTATTCGAAGGCTCTTGGAAACATTTTTCTAACTAATTAATAAATAATCGTTTTTCGTTTTGTGAACTATTCAAATTTGAGTAATGAAAATGTTTGTTAACAGTTCGATGAGGATTTTATGAACAAAAGACTCGATAGCGCTCGATAGTGATAGTGATTGGTTATACAAATTGATTTTAGATTTCAGGTATTTAAAAACTAAAGTATAAACCAAAATAATTCGTACACTAATTATAGGCATATAATTTTTATTTTGAGTTGTCTAATCAAGAAAGCAGAAATATCATTTTTATAAGAATGTATTATATAAAACAAATAAAATTGAATCGATTTAAGTTGCTTATCCAATAAAAACCATTTAAACGTAAATCTTAAAATATACAATTTTCTAATTAATAATCAAAAATCCTATTAGGAAATTTGATGGTTTAATCTATTTTGAAATATTTATAGCTTCTAAAGTACAGTTAATATTGAATTAACCATCTTTAACAATATACCATTTACTACAAAATTCATCTGCGTATTATTATCAGTCTTGCCGTTAAATATTCCAATAATATATATAAAAAGAAAACAATTCAAAAAATAGATAATTGAATAAAATATTTCACAAACATATAATTAAAATTTTCTCTCTAGTCAGACAAATGAGTTATCTTCTTGCCGTATCGATTGTGTGCTTTGTGATACCTGATGCCTAACATAATGGTAACGCTAGTAAATGCAACAATAAAAAAAAAGACGGAAAAAACGAAAAAAAAATCAACAAAAAAAATGAGAAAAAGAGTGAATCGTACAAAGAAATGAGCATGTAGAGAACGACGAGACGAAGACTATAAACTGAGTAAAAGATTTTTAATATTAATTAAGAAAAATAAAATTAAATAAATCTGATGGTTGGTTTTCAAGGAAATGCTATATAGGTATTAGAAATTTACCTACATATATTTCATTATTGGCTGTAAATTCATGTGATGTTATTATTATTGTTTTATTGCTGTTGATTTAAATGCGAATACATAATTATTTATTTATACTTTTGTTTTTCTTATTTTCTTATTTGTCTTTAAATGTCATCAGTATATTGCATGTTAATTTTCTTTTATTTTATTAGTACATTTATAGCGTTTCAATTTACTGTCTATTTTAAATTATAATATATAATATCATAAGGTATAGGTTGGTAGGTTGGTAGGTAGGTAGGTAGGTAATATATAACATTAAATATCATTTTATTTAATCTTATTTTCTCTATTACATTCTGTTTGGGGATCCAATTTGATACTGGTATTGGTCATAGAAATAAAGATTAGTTGTATATATGTGTTTGCTTACAATTTACAATTTAAAAGCGGAGTGGTATTTATGCATTGCAAATAATGGACTTAAACGCGATGAATTAATAAATATTTTCGTTTCGTTTAAATACACTGAAATACTTAATAAGAATCTGTATTTTAGTGGAATATGATTTTTCCCACATACATATTATATATTTCAATATTTTTAGATACATATATATGTTTATGTATATTGTATACCAATTGTCTTTTTTCTTTTTTCTTTTAGAAGTTTTTGCTTTAGAACAATGAAAAACCCGTTTACTTTGAGAAATATGGATGCATGTTAATATTGTATGCTTATTAGAAATGCAAAAGTGTCAGTCACATAAAGCAACTACATTTTACATAAAATTTTCAAAAACTAAGCACAAACGTTGCAAATAAATGAAAATGAACGATCAACCCCTGTTCCAGTAATATTTTAACACTTCGTAAGTATAATATCGCTTTTTTATTTAATTTTTTTTTTAAAGTTTTTTTTTTTTTTTGCTGAAATATGTACATTTTTAACGCTTCTACTGTTTGGATAGAATGATATACCTTTGAGAGTTATTGTGTACTTCTACAGTTGATGAACAAAAACGCTTTAAAGGGTGTAGCTTTCAAAGCAAAGAGAAAATATACCATTTTGTTTTCAATCCTTTTTTTTCTGTTTATTTAAAATTGTAGTTGCTTTTTCAACAACAGCAACAACAACAAAAAAATGTCATATCGAAAACAGTAAAAACGTACAAAGTAAATTCAATTTCAAAAAACGTTTCAAAATTAGTTTTAAACTCACAGTCACACCTATCATGCATATATATTTTCTTATCCATGGCTATGCACGACAGTGAATGTATGTATGTTCATTTCATTGGATATATGTATAAACATAATCATGGGTGAAAGCATTTCTGCGTGTCGTTTTATGGTTCTGTAATCTCGAATCTCATCTACATTTTTCATTAAAATTTGAATCTACAAGGATATAAGATACAGACATGACATCACCTCCATGCCTCCGAAATATTGTAGTGTATTTTTAGTTCATTATACATGTAACATCCATGCAACAATACAAATTCAGCATCAACCACATTCACACAAATTGATACCTCAAAGTCATGAATTTGAAGTAGTCGGCTTGAAAACAAATATTGTTTGCAAATGTATACTGTGTGTGTTTGCATTACTAACCATTGCATATTGCAATTTTGCACTTTATAATACATATATTATTACATTCACAGAATGGAAATTCATCAAGTATTACGAAAACATAGTCGATGGTAACGTATAACAGTAACAATGAAAATGGGAACATTTCACTGACCTCAACATTTTGTTAATTTAACCTTCGTTAAAATATAAATTTATACAATATTTTAAGTGTTTACTTCGAATCAATTGAATATCATCACTTAATTGATTGAATTATAAATGATTGAAAATATTTTGGGGTGGATCTTCGACATCAGACTGCAGAAATGTTATTCGTGTTTCATCTCTATTATAAACAGTTATATAAATTATTATATCAAATAACCAACTAGACCGTTTCCATTAAGCAATTGCCTACTTCACAACACAAATACATAAACATATTTGGTATGCCTATGCATATAATTAGCCATTTGATTTAAATTTGTAAAAGATCTACTCCTACATTACCCACAGACTTGAATGATTTCAAACCAATAACTTTATTTCATTTGAAAAAAAAAGAAAAAAAAAAAAAGCGAAAAATCTTGCTACTGTATTGCCTAAGGCTGACAATGTGTTTAATTAATTCGTTCATTTCATTTTGCCCACAACGAGTTTCTTGTTTTCGCTTTTTGTTTTTGGAATTGTAAATAATACACTTTGGCGTTGGGCTGGGTACCTTACATTCGAATACGAATATAATAATAATATATAACTTATTTGCCTCCTTTTTCTCATAGCCACATATAACCTTAATCAAACTTCAGCCATAAATTCAAATTGAATACAAGAATACACACAAGCAACAAAAAAAAAGAAAAAAAGAACTAGAAATAAAACAAAAAAACAAAAAGAATAATAATTACAAACTCATCGGTATCTTTCAAATTTTATATGTTTCAATTTTCAGAATGGCAAATTCTTCTCTTCCACTTTATGCATATATTCAGAATTGCATTTAAACGAATTCTTGTATCGAGAATTATATTACTGATGTATTTTATTGATTTCGATTGTTTGCAATATAAAGTTAATGTTGAAAAATGTATTTGCATGAACAAATTTGGAAGAAAAAAAAACTCATAGTAAGTATTTAGATAGGTAGTTACTTATTTGCAGAAGCCAAAAAAA